>PVIY010039102.1:0-23358 GCA_004026745.1 Myrmecophaga tridactyla
TGACCTCCTGATTCAATGAGCACCCCATCCCTCTGACCTCCACATCCAGTTTTGTTTTCTTCGCTGCCTGATCTGATCTGTTTGTTATCATGTCTTCCCACCCACGACTGTTCCCACGCAGCTTTGCTGGAAAGAGCAGCTGAGAAGTTTGACAGTCCCTGGAGGGAGAGCTATGTCCGAGAGGGGTTTTGATGTTGTTGGTAAATGACGGCCAGGCCAGTCTGTTTGGGTGCACTTAGGAAAGATCCAGGAGGGGGAGAGGTGCACTTGCTGGCCAAGGGGAGAAGAGGGGAGGCCTGAGGAGGGAAGGCCGCTGAGATGCACGTGAGCAGAGGCGGGGGACCCCTGGCAGCCGGGCCGACTCCCCAGGCCCAGGGGAGAGGCAGCACTGGGCACAGGGGGACCCGGAGTGCAACTGTGGGTGGGAGCTGAGGACGTCCTGTTTGACTTTTCTCGCTGAACCAGGAAGCCAGGTAAGCAGCTGAACTCAGAGTGAAGAGAGGACAGAAGTTTGAGGAGAAGAGAAGAGGGTATGGAACAATTGAGTGGAGGGGGGAGTAGGCTGAATCATGTACCTCCCCCCATAAGATGCTGGCTTCCAAACCCCAGAACCTGTAAGTGTTGCCTGACAAGGCAAAGGGACTGTGCAGGTGTGATCAAGGACCGTGAGATGGGAAGGCCGACCTGGGCAGCCTGTGGGTCCGGTGTCATCACAAAGGTAAGAGGGAGGCATAGAGAGCCTGGACCACAGAGGACTGCCCCTGCTGCCCTGAAGCGAGGAACGCAGGCGGCCTGTAGAAGCGGGGAAGGCAGGGAAACAGATTTCCCCTGAGGCCTCCAGACCCACACAGCCTGAGAGGAAGCCGGTCAAGGGTCAGTTCCGGAACCTTCCCCCGACCCCCAGGGCTGGGCCTGAGACCACTACTCTGTGCCCCCAGAGCCCCGGTGCTGGTCTCTGCGCCCAGTGAGGGACCTCAGGTGTCTTTCCTGTGTCTTTCCCAGCCCCCTCCAAGACTGGGACGTCCCCCAGGGCAGAGCTTCGCATCCCTGAGGGACAAAGCTGTCTGCAGAGACCCCTGTGCCACCCCAAGGGACAACACTCCCAGGCCAGCCCAGTGACTCTGGGCAGGAAGCTGGCGTCCAGCCACAACAGGGGCCCCCCAGGCCCCCGGCCGGCCATGCCTGCTCCTCCCCCAACCCAGAGATAACACCAGACCCGCAACGAGCCCGCCAGGGCCCAAGGTGTGAAACAAATGAAAAGTTTATTTATAAGCAGGAATGCTGTCCAGCACGCAGTGCAAACTCTCCGACCTGGGATCAACACAGGCTGGAAACACAGGCCACACCCAAAAGCCTCCTTCCAATTCCTTGCCTCCCTGCTCTCTGCAGGGTGCAATGCAGCCGGGCGGAGGCCCTCCCGGGGCCGCCCACCAGGGGGCGGGGCGCTCCACGGCCCTGCAGCGTCCAGCCGGCCGGACTGCCACCGTGAGTCCAGGGCGGTAAGGCCTCCTTGTCTCCATGGAAACGGCTGGCTCTCCGACCCCCAGACAGTTCAGCTGCCAGGTTCAAGTCCAGTGGAGTTTATTGACAGGGGATTCAAGTACCTGGGACTGAACTGGCCTCTCAAGGAGTCCCTCATTCCCCTTCCTTCCAGAATCTGGTGGAGGCCGTCCTCGTCCACCTCTGCAGGGTCCTGGGCATGTGTCTGGGAGGAGTGGGCTGACTCTCTCTTTTTTTTTTTTTTTTAAATTACTTGGGCAGGCACTGGGAATCGAACCTGGGTCTCTGGCATGGCAGGCGAGAACTCTGCCACTGAGCCACTGTGGCCTGCCCTGGACTGACTCTCTAATGGGGAAAAATCTCTCGGCAAAATTGCTGGCTTCAGCTGCTTCAAGGCGGGTCGTTCAACCAGACACACAACACACACACAGACACACAGACACACACACCAGCGGTCAGCATCGCATGTCCACTTGGGGCCAGTGGGCACAGTACCAAAGGGACTCCCCTGGGGCCCCTCGGGCCTGGGACTCCGGGAACAGGGAAGGGTCCTGGGGAGAGGGGGTGCCCCTCCAGAGGAGGCGGGGAGCCCAGGCTGAGGTAGAAGCAAAACACAAGGCTGCAGCCCCCCAGGCATCACCAGCTCCCGAAATTCCCTGATAGGAGAAGGCACAGCCTGGGAAGGCAGCCCCGGAGGGGAGGGGGGTGGCGGGCGCTGGGGCTGTGGGTGGGCAGGAGTGAAGGTTCAAGGCAGGGGGGCGGGCGGTGGGTGAGGGTCCCAGGCAGCCCTTGGAGTTTTGCTTTGGGGAATGGTTTTGTTTGCTTGCGTGCCTGCATGGATAATTTGTGTCTTAAGTGCCACATGTTAAAACCGGAAGAATTCCGGTGGGGAGTTTGCTACTTGGCGGCACTCACTGAGGCTGCCTGGCTTCAGGCATCTGATTTTCACACTGTGGTACAAGGGGACGAGTTAGCAGAAGTGGCTTTAGAGGTGCTTTTCAAGGGTCACCCCTCCCCGCAAAGAGCCACCCACTCCCCGGACGCTGGCCTGCAGTCTCGGGCCGAAGATCTGCCCTTTCCCCACAGGTGACTTGTCCAGAGTCCCTCCACCCTAGCAAGCCCCTATGGAGGGGAGGGTGCTGGGGACCCAGCAGAAGAAAAACTGCTCCAAAGCCAGGCTCGCAGGTCCAGCTGGAGGCAGCTCAGAGAGAGACAGGGAGGGCCCCGCCGCGGGCTGCCAGCAAGTCCACAGTCCACCCTGCCTCCCAGTCTTCCACCATTCTCCCTGCCTCGCCCCTCTCTGTGGGTGAGAGAGGGGCTGAGCTCGTGAAGTCCACTAAAGGAAGTTGGTCCAGAAAGAGCCACGGTATGGAGAATGGGGGTCTGGGAGGACGGGGAGCCCTCCCGCAGGGTGGCCGGCCAGGGGTCAGCCCGCCCTGGCTGTGACATGGCCCTCAGCAGCCGCTTAGCCGGACTTCATCCCGGCGTCGGGCACGCCCAGGGGCAGGGGCTTCTCCTCGGGGCTCTGCAGCAGGCTCTCTGGAGCACAACGCGGCGACCGAAAGGGGCGCTCCTCCTTGGAGAAGGGGACCTGCTCGTTCTCCGGGGCGCCCGAGGGGCTGGTGTCCATGTTCCCCACCGTGGGGCCGGCCTGAGAGGGGCACTGAGAGCCGTGCTCGGAGCCGCTGCAGACGTTCACGATGCAGGTGACGTTGACCCGGGTCCCATGGGAAGGCTCTGCTAGTCACAGGACAGGAGACAGTGGTCAGTCCTCGGGCCTCCGAGTGGGGGCGACTTCACAACCTGACTCTTGTGCAAGAGGCAGGCTAGGAGGACCCGTACAGAAAGAGCACTGGACCAGGAGCCAAAAGACCCAGGTCCCAGCCCAGCTCTGCTACGTGACCTTGGGCAAGTCCCTCAACCTTGGGCTGCCCCCATTTCCTCGCGTCAGCTAAGAATAGCATCCCATCCCAGCCTACCCCACAGACCAGAGGAGCCGGTCAGACCAAGGAGATGAAAATGCTCTGAGAAAAAAGCATATTCCCCATAAAGGATCAGAAAGGTGAGCAGGGGCTGGGGAATAAGCTACAGAATTCTGGTTGTGGCCTCAGCAGCCCTGGCCACACCGACCATGGTGAGAAGGCGAGAACGCTCTGACGCCGGCACCCTGGCTGTGTGCTGGAGCATCAGCGTCCAAGAGCCTGGAAGCCGTTCCTTTTTGGAGGTTAAACATTCACACTGCAGTTGCTTTCATTCTCAGAAAACCTTTTTCCTCCAAGAGGAGTTGCTTCTGAGAGTTCATAAATCTGGGATTCCAGGTGGGGCTTTGCAATCTGACAGTCCTGGGTTTGAATTCCTGCCCGACCTCCAGAATCTTGGCCAAGGCGCCTAACCTCTCGAGCTTCCCTTTACTTGGCTAAAAGATGGGTTTAATGGCCCTGTACCACTCCTTGCGGGCAGGGAGCCACATGGTCTTGTTTGCTGCCATATCCCCAGTGCCCACACGGCTCCTGGCGATGGAGTGATGCTCTCGGTGAATCAGGAACCGAAACTGGCCCGATCTAACCAAGCTTCTAGTCCACACTTGTACCAGGTGCTTCTGGGCGCATTGGGCTTCACTCTTGCTCCTACCCCCATCTGCCGTGCCACCTGCTCCTCCTCACCTCAGTCCGTGCTGCCACCAGCTGCCAGCTGCGGAAGCCCAAAGCCATGGGCCCATCCTCAATTCTCTTTTCCTCATACCCCGCATCTAATCCATTGGCAGTTTCCACCTGGTCTACACTCAAATGACAATTCAAGTTCACCACCTCCCCTGCTAACTCCCCATGCAAGCCTCTGTCTGCTTCCACCTGGCCCCTGGCTTCTATCTGCTCCTCTGCAGTCTGCTCTCTGCCAACAGCGGAAGCTAGCCTGGTAAAACTCGGCAGATCACCTCCTGGGCTGCTCCAAACCCCACAGAACTCTCCTCAGCCTACAAGGCCCTGCCCGACCCAGTGCCTACCTTCTCCCCATTTCCTGCAGCTCCGCGATCTTGGCTGGGTTCCTTCCAGCCAAGCTCCCCTCCCTGCTGCTCCAAGACCCCTCCAAACCTCGGAGCCTTTGCACAAGCTGTTCCCCCAGCCTGGAAGGCTCTTCCCCATTTGCATGGCTCTCTCCCTCCTTCCACTTGAGCCTCAGCTAAAGACCACTTCTCTTAGATGCCTGCCCTGCCCTCCCTCTCTAAAGAGGCTCCCTTCTCAACCCACCCATCCCTCCCACCCCCATCCTTCTTTCTATGAGCTTCAGGGCCCATAGATTTCCTCAGGGGCCTGTTTGCATTCTGCCTCCCCCACCAGACCCTGAGTCCCAGGCTGGTGGGGCCTTTTTGACTGTTTCTTGCTGTGTCCCTAGTGCCTAGAACAGGGCCACGTGTTGAATGAGTAAAATCCAGTCCACAAGTATCTTTCGTTCTTGTTAGGGGCAATGTTTTCAAGTGTATCAGCTGCCAACTTTCAAAAACCCAGAGTTTACATTTTAAAATCTGGATTTCTGGCTTCACTTGGGAGCCAGATGTGGAAGGTCTGTTCTCCCAGGACCCACATTCTTGAGTGGCAGCTGTTGGTAGGAAGGATTCCAGGGCGCAGGTGCACCCCTACCTTCCCGCCTGGCCCCTGCAGGCCTCTGAGTGTCCTAACTCGTTGGCAAGGGACTGAATGATGGAGTAAATTGAGGCATGAAGGTAAGGAGCTGGACACATGGCAGACCCTCAGCAAGTTATAACTGCTGCTGCTGCTGCTGCTGCTGCTGCTGCTGCTGCTGTCACTACAGGGTCTGCTGAGTGCCTAAAAGTGCCTGGTGTCCGGGTAAACACGGGAGGGGCGCAGGCCATTTGGCTCCCAGACTCCAGGAGTGCAGGGCCCGGGAGGAGGCTCAGAATCCGCGAACTGCTCTGCTCAGATTGGCCCTAAATGGGCCAGGGGGAGGGAGGGCAGAAGGCACGGCTGGGAGGAAATTTCCATCCTGAGCTGCCACAGAACCCAAATGCCACACAGTCACTATGGGCTTTGCAGCATGGGGGTGGGCTGGGGGCCCACACGGGGCCCCAGCGCTGGGGGTTATAGGTTTCCACAATGGGGATGGGGACGGTGGGGGGGCAATGCCAAAACAGGTGGGGGAACTCCTCGGAGAAGGAACATAGAGCCATAGGGGCGGGGGGTAGAGAGAATCGGCAGACACATAAGCAGGTCACACAGGGGCCAAGAAGCCACACGGGATGGCCAAGGAACAGGTGTAGCTAAGAAATCGGGCAGGCAAATCCAAGAGCTGACAAAGGCCAAGAGTCTCTATGTGGAGCTCATTCATTCATGAATTCATTCAACAAACATTCAGGGCCACCTGCTCGGTTCCAGGCATTGACCCAGTCCTTCTCAGGCTGGGACGAGAGGCACTGACAGAGCATCAGAGTGATGAGGTGGGCTATAATGGGGAGGAGAGAAGTGGCACATGTAAGCCCAAGTGGATAGTCAGGGGAGGAAGTGGCCACTGCATTAGGCAGCAGGTAGGAAAGGATGTTCCAGGCAGTAGACCAGCATGAGCACAGGTTCGGAGGCAAGGGAGGACAGCAAATGCAGCGCAGTAGAGTGTGGTTGTGCTAGAGAAAGGCTGCGGGGCAGGAAGTGGCTGGAGCAGAGGAGGGAGAAGGTAAAACAAGGCCTGGGGGAGCTGTCAGTCTGCACCTGCAGGCGGCCCAGAATGCACCTGGACTCCTGGCCAGGCATCAAACTGGTCACTCTGGCACTCATCGCTCACCATCCCTGCCAGGAGGTGCCACAGCGCCGCCCCCAGAAGAGGAAACTGAGGCTCAGCGGAGCTAAGGAGCCTGCTCAGATTCCTGTGGCATCAGAGCAGCCCAGCTGGGCCTGAGTGCACGGCCATTCCCTGACCTTCTGCTAGCCAGCACCACCAGCTGAGATGGAGAGGCCCAGGCTGGCAACGGGGTCCGTCAGAAGACGTGGCCTCTCTACCTGAGGCCACCCTGGGCCTTCTGGGGGTTGTCTGTGTGGCCACTGGAGATGCCAACCTGGGGTGGCACCTGACACGGACCAGGTCCATCCAGGGCACATATGTAGACTGTACACATGGGCATGGGCCCCATGCCTCTCCCCCAGGCCCACAATCCCAGTTCCTTGGACCTAAAGGAAGGAGCAGGCCACAAGCTGCAGCATGCAGAACCCTGGAAGCATCATTTATTCCTTCATCTTCCCGCCCTAGGGCTCTGGAGCCTGACAGCCCAAGGTTAATTCTTGGTTCGTCCATTTACTAGCTGTGTACCCTTGAACAAGCTCCTTAACCTCTCTGGGCCTCAGTTTTCTCATCTGTAAAATGGGGGTTATAACAATATATACCTCTTAGCACTGATGGGCAGATTGATCTTATAAATGAAAGTGCCCGGAATCGCCTGACACACCATAAACCCTTGGTAAGTAGAGGCTGTGAATAATGCCTTCATCCTCACCATGCTCATCATTGTAAGCGTTAGCCCAGGGCAGTGCAGGGCTTGCAATACAGGGATGAGTAACACAGTCCAGCTCAGCCCCAGCCATATAGGGTGACAATCCTATGAAACAGAAGCAAGGGCTTGGGAAGCTGGAGGAGCAACCAATCTAGCTCAGGATGCGGCAGAGAAGGGGTTTCTGGAAAATTCCCCTCCTTGATATTAGGGACCTGAAGAGCAAGCTGGGATTGCCCGAAGGAAGGGAATGGGGGGGAGAGGCATAAGAAAGGGTGTCGCCAGAAGGAGCAGGATGGGGCAAAGGGAGGGGAACCTGGTGGGTTCACAGAAGTGAAAGGAGCTCAGTATGGCTTGCTGTGGACCCCGAGAGGGCAGCAGGGAGATGGGCTTGGAGGGCAAGTCAAGGTCGAGGCAGGCAGGGTCTCAGATCTGTCCCCTCCACACCAAGAGCTCAGGCTCGCCTTGCAGCGGAAGCCCAGGAGGTGATGCCATGACAGAAGCCAGGTGAGAACCAGGGCACGGAACTGAGGCCAGGTGCGCTCTGCCTCTTACCTGAGCTTGAACAGCTGGCTCGGGCCTCCCCGGGCCCACTGGCCTTCTCTGTGCCCGGTGCCTGCTGGTTCCTGGGGGCCTCTCTCCTGTCTGCAGCACTGGCCGAGCTCTCCAAGGAGCTGCTGCTGGAGCTCGGGGCCGTGGTCAGCAGGTGCTGCTGCTCGGGGCCAGGCCGGGATTTCTCGACAGGCAGGTGAGGCTGGGCGGGGAGAAGAGGAAAGAGGGCAGTCAGCCCATCAGCCAGCTCCTCCTCCCCTCCTCACAATCATCTGCAGCCCTTGCTGCGAACACTTCAGTTTACATAGCACTTCTGCCCACACCTGCACAGTCCTTTCACACCCAGTGCTCTTAGCAAGGTGTCATTCTCCATGGTTTATGTTTCCGTGATTAGCATCTGGCTCCCCACTGCAGCGTGGGCCTCTCATCAAACAGCCTTGTAGGGGGCAGGGTTCTCATCCTCAGTCTGTACAAGGAAACTGACCTTCCTCAGTTCACCCAGCAGCACCCAACCCAGCAGCCAAAAGCATGGACTCTGGAACTGACCATGTGAGTTTGAATACTGACTCAATCACTCACCAGCTGTGTGACCTTGGACAAATTACTTAACCTCTCTGTGCCTCTGTTTTGTTTTGTTTTGTTTTGTTTTTTATCTAAAACGAGAGAATTATAGCCTGCCTCACAAAGTTGTTCTGAAGGCCAAATGGCCAAATATTTTAAAGTGCTTAGTACAATATCTGGTACATAGTAAGCTCCACACAAAGGTTTGTTAAATCAGGGGTTAGCAAATTATGGCTAAGGGTCAAATGGCCTGGGTAGGGTCACATCCAGCCCACCACCTGCTTTGTACAACCTGTGAGCTAAGAATGGTTTTTACATTGTTTACTGGTTGAAAACAAGATCAAATGAGGAACATTTCATGATGTATGAAAACCACACGAAATTCAAGTTTTAGTGCATCAAAATAAAGTTTTATTGGAACACAGCCACTGTCACTTGTTTACATACTGTCTACAATTGCTTTTGAGTTGCAATAGCAGGGCTGAGTAGGTGTGACAGAGACTGTATGGCCCACAAGGCCTAAAATATTCACTATCTGGCCCTTTAGAGAAAAGTTTGCCACTACTTGTGCTCAATCAATCAATCCCGTGCAGGGAGCCCTTTCATTTAAGACTCTCAGGAGCTGTCTTAGTGACCATTTCCAGATTCCATTCTCCAGGCTGCTTTGTGACTCTTCCTAATGGCTTTTTCTCATTGGAGAAAAGCAAATGATAATGCCATCCTATGCCAAGCACTGGGCCACAGTCCTTCCCAGACACCATCTCATATCAATCTTTCCAACAGCCGTTTGAGCCTCATTTTACAGACGTAGCGATCAAGGCACAGAGAGATCAAGTTACTTGCCCAAGGACACACAGTTAGGAGGTGGTGCAACTGGGCTAAAACCCATGATGCTTTTCCTGGGTACCAGGGATTTCAGCTGCGGAGACTCAAGACAAGGATCCCCCTTTCCAGATACCAGTGCTGGGGAGGGCGAGAAATTCTGCTCTGCAGCTGCTGTCTGTATACACTGACTGGACAGCAGTATAAGTTCTGGTGATCACTGGATCCCAGGAAGAAAGGACCCGGCAGGGACCCCAGGCCTCTGGCCTGCCCAGGTTGGGAGGGTCCTGAGGTTGAATGAAAATTGAGGTAAATGAAGGGTTGGTGGGACACAGCACTGTGCAGGGAGGTAAGAGAGTCGCCCCCAACCCCACTCCCTCCAGAGGAAGCTACAATTCCAACTGTGCCCTAGAGCTGCCTGGAATACTGGATCCCACCCTGGACAGCCCACTCCTCTCCAGCCAAACTCTGCAGCCTAGGTGCCCTGACCTGCCCACCAAGGCCAAGGCCCGCCCCCCTCTCCCCCATGCCAGTCTTCCAAGGCCTGCCTGGCCTTAATTCCCAGGCCAGCCCATAGTCTCAGGCTCCGGATGGGAAGGATTCCTTGCAAGTGGTCCCAGAGGCAATGGAGTCCAGGAAGGTGCTCAGTATCACCCAGGTGGGTCAGTGGCCAAGGTTGGACAGAGCTGCATGCCTCCCACGCCCCTGGGGGGAAGCTTTGGAGGGACGGAGAGCATTTCAAATTCATGTTAAACCCCTTGCCCAGATGGTCTGGCTCTGGCCACTGGACCCCTCCCCCAGCCCCGGCCCCAGCAGGGATGGCCGGGAGGGGAGGTGGGGCGAGTAGCATCCAAATGTCACTCCTGACAATCTCCAAACAAGGGGCTTTCCCGACCCCTGTCCCACCCCCTTCTGCTGATGGCTAGAGCCAGACAGAACAGAAACCCCCAAAGGTCACAGCCCTACTCCCTCCTCCAAAACCACAAGTTTTAAAGTTCAGGCAGGCTCTGAACGGGGCAGACACATCCTGTGCCCTGTCCTGTGGTCCCAGGATGGGGAGTGCTGCTGGGGCTCGCTTGAAAACCAGGATCCCAGGCAGCCAGGCGCCCTCACCACCCACCCAGCCCCTCACTGCTCAGTGTGGCCTCAGGGAAGAAGCACAGACCCCCGCAGAGCCTGCCAAGGCCTGGGGGTCTGAGCCCTCCAGGATCCCACCAGGTCTACATTGTCTGTGTGAGCGAGTACGCCCAGGAGGCTCATGCACTTGTATGTGTAGGTCTGAGCATGTGAAGTCTGCACACGCGTGTGTCTGCGTGCTTGGGGGCGTGAGTACACGTCTGAGTGGTACACTTAGTATGCGTGCTCTGGGCCACTCCCTCCAGCTTGAGAAAGTTACTTTAGTTCTCTGAGCCCAAGTTTCCTACACAGTAAAATCGGAGCAATGATCACTGTGCCTGTGCCGCAGCCCAGCTGCGAGGGTACGTGGTTTTCGGCCCAGAGCCTGGCAAACAGTCGGCACCTCCTAACTGCTCACTCTCGTTATTACATGTGAGCCCGTGCAGGCCTGGAACGGTGGGGTGATTGTGGGTGAGCTCATATATGGAAATAACTGGCCTTTTCTAGACAAATGGAAAGTCACTGTCCCACCGAGTCCTGGGATTTAGTGCTGCAGCTGGAGGGACAAGTTGGCGCCAAGTCACCCATATGCTCAACCCCGCGGGCCTAGTCCTGGAAGCGTCATCAGCCGGCCTCTGAGGGGGGACTAGCTACCGGCCAGCCGAATGGGCCAGGGGCTAAGCAAGGGGTCGGGGACTGGGGAGGAGGGCTGGAGAGAGAAGGGCACCTGGGAAGGGGAGCAGCCTGAGGGCAGACCCTGCAGGGTGGGTGGGGCTGTCTCCCCTGGCAGAACAGGAAAGTGGGTCAGGCAAGGCCTGCAGATTCACTGAGTGAGGTCACAGGCCACACCACTTACCTAGAGCTCTAACTTTAACACAAATAACTGAACCTTCCTGACTCTCAATTTCCTCACCTGTACTATGGGCATGACAATACTGCCTACCTCTCAGGGGTGTGTGAGGATTCAGAGACACAGCCCAGGCCAAGAGACCGGCATGGGGCTCAGGCAGTAGTATGCTGGAGCCGGCTTAGACCAGCTCAGACTGGTCTATGAGAGCTGCTTGTGCAATCTCTTCCCAACTGCACCTTCAGTGGGGTCTTGTTTGTAGCTTGAAATTGGCCAGGGTAGTTGTATTTATACCAGGGAAGCAAGCAACTGCCATAAATCAGGGTTTTTTTTTCTGATTTACCAGCAAACCACTCAATAAACAGCACTTGAGTTGCTCATACTCAGTAAAGGAAAAGAGGAAGTAGAGGTCACTGCGCCACACCCAGGACAGCTCCACTGCCCTGAGTGTTGGGAAATGCTTGGTTGAGGAAGAGAACACCAGCAGCTGCAAAGCCAGGGAAGGAGGCATTGGCTGTGGCATCACTGAACTGAAGCTAGAGAAAGGAAGGGGTAGGATTTGCAGCCTGGGGGAAAGGAGAGAAGGTGAGAAACTATCTGCTCCCCACTGAAGCAGGGCAGGGCAAAGAGCACTGGGCCCAAGTCCAGAGACAATAGCTGTGTGACCTCAGACAAGTCACTTTCCCTCTCTTTACTCTTCAGCAAAAGCAGGATATCAAATTAGTCTATACTCCTCGTAGGGCATAAGTCCTCTGTAAATCTCAGGCACTGGTTCACCCAGGGTTGAGCTTCTTCCTGGCCTAGGGGTCCTCAACAGGGGGCTGATATCTGACAATGTCTGGAGACATTTCTGGTTGTTACTATTGGGGGTGGGGGGGGGCAGTGCTACTTGCGTTAGTGGGTGGAGGCCAGGGTGCTGCTAAACATCTACAGGGCCAGGAGAGCCCCCACTACAAAGAATCATTCAGCCCCAAATGTCAACAGTGCTGAGTTTGAGAAACCCTGCCCTAGCAGGAAAGGGGGCATGGGGGAAGCTCCCCTGACCCTGTTTCCTGATCTGTAAAATCAGGTAAAAAAAAGTCCAGCCTTCATACCAGGCGTCGGTACCAGGACACCCCACACCCCTTCCGAGCCCCTCTCCTTCTTCCTCCGCCATTGCAGCCAGGAGTGGTCACATGACTCGGTTCTGGCCAATGGGAGGAAAGGGGTAGTCCACGCAGGGCATTCTGGGAGAGCATCTGGTTTGCCGATAAAAGGCACCATGGCTGGCCTGGCCATTTGTCCCTCTTCTTCCACCTGAAGATGGAGGCCATGTAGGAAGTGGTGGTCACCATCTTATGACAAGAGACCACAAGCAAGAGGACAAAACCTAACATGCGTAAGACAGCAGAGTCTGGGGTCCAGTTGGTGCCCTGGGAGAGTGGAGCTGAGCCCGAACCAGCAGCCGTCAACCCCTCAATGCCTTGGTTTGTGAGACAAATAAAGCCCTTTTGTTTGAAGTCACCCTTAGGCTTTCTGTTACTTGTAGCCAGATGCCTTCCTGATAGAGACAGTGAAATCCTATATCAGAGTTATGTTTCTACAAACATCCTACAGATCAAAGGTGAGCTGCTTTGGGTGAAGTGTGGGTGGGGTTGAAGTGGGGGTAAGGGAGACTCAGGGCCCAGCCCCCTGACCTCCACCTCAACCCTCGAGGTGACCCATCAGGGCCTTCTGTGGAACACCAGGGTGCCCTAGAACTCAGTGTGAAAACCACTGCTCCATGAGCCAGGGCTTTGTAAACTTCCAGGGGAGGAGGTTGATTGCTACTAGCTGAGTGGACAGCACAGCCCTGCTAGCTGAGTGGACAGCACAGCCCTGCAAGATGGGCTGGGCAGATGCTGCCCCCATTTAATGGTGATGACACAGCCCAGGAGCAATTTTGTGTCTGCCCATGTTTCCGTTGCAAGGCGACAACCACATGCTTGCCACCAATCCCACTAACTCCCCAGCTCCCCGATGGCTTTTCACACTCACAGTTTCCTTTACCTGACGGGCTGCAGCCCATCAGGCCATAACCTACACAGAGAGACTGTGGCTGGGCCTCCTTCGGCCTCCTCAGGGCTCTGTACATCACCTGACACTGGTGATGTACACAATTCATCGTTTCCCACGGAACAATGCAATCCACCATGAAGGAGCCCAAAAGAAGAGGAAAAGGGCAGAGGGTCACTCACCACTTTGGCTTCTCCCTGAAGGCAGATCAAGGGCTTCTCTGCAATGAGGAGACAGAATAAGTCAGGGCAAGCAACTTCCTCGGGCTGATCTGCTGTAACTAGGGGCCCAATTTCCTACCCAACCAGCAGCACAGAAGCCTCCACCCGGTTCTCCAGCACCCTTGCCCATTCTCCGACCTCTCCACCTTTGCTCATACCAAGCCCTCTGCTTTACATGCCCTTTCTTTCCAGCTCACACTCCCCTCACTTAAATCTCACCCAGCTGAGATGCCACCTGCCCTAGGAGGCCTGAATCCCCCAGGCTTCCTGGACTAGAACCCTGAACCCCTACCCTTTTGATAGCCTAGAAAAGTTCATGGAAACCCCCACTCCATCTCCCCCACCACCCATCCGCAGGCTCTAAGCTCCCATCTGGTGTTGCCCAACAATGCCTGAGCCACACGGTCTGCCCAGTGCTGGGCTCACAGGAGGGGCCCAAGAAAAGCTTTCTGAATAAACAGAAGAGTGAGTCCACAAACGAAGGAAGGAAAGAATGAAACTTACTTTTCTTCTGAGTCACAATGACACAGTTCACCAGTCCTATTACTAGCAGACCCAAGGCTGTCAAGCCCACAATCAGCCCTAGAACAACAACAAAAAAAAGATGCTCAGAATGACTGCAAGGAGTGCATTCAAATGTAGTCCCGGGCCAGATAGGTCAGTCAATGAGCAAAGCTGGCTGGAGCTGTAGGGCATGCAGATAGGAGGTCAGCCCAGTCCAGAGCCTCTTAAATTCAATCACAAACCAAACAAAAATCCATATGCCTAACAGAACACATACGTGGGCTAGATCTGGCCCCAGGGCCACCAGTTTGAGACTTCAGGCCTGATGTAGTCCTAGCCCACGAAGGTAAACCCATGAGCTGCCCTGACCCAGTTCTTCTATCTGCACAACTAATGGGGACATCAGAATGGGAACCCGTGGCCCACATGCAGGGGACAGCTGCACTTGCGGGTGAAACTCTGACCCCCACCCTCTCCCCACCCTGGCACTCTTACTGTCAGCATCAGTTCCTGGGTGGGGACCAGTCTCCCCCACCCCAACCCAGCCATGCCCCAGCACAGGGCACAGGGCCCCGCCCACAGCAGGCTCTTGGTGAGACTCGGCGGATGAAAGGATGAGCCCGCCTGTGACATACCAATTGGAACAGTGATGTTGCCTGTGCTGAGCCCTTCCACAGGGGGTCTGGGGCCAATCGAGGGCTCTAGGGTGCCGCTTGGAGCTGCGGTGGACCCTGGAGAGGGCTCCACATGCTGAGATTTTGTGGATCCTGGCTGGGGTGTAGACTCTGGTTTCTGGACCTCCGTCAGGACGGGGGCCCCAGACCTGCAGACCGTGTCCATGCTTGCGTTGCCAGGGATGGCCACCAAGCTACAGCTGGGGGTGGAGGAAGCTTGGTCAAGAGATAATGGTGACAGAGGGGGTGGGGTGGCTAGACTCTCTCCTGGAAGTCAGGCCAGTGGGCGAGGGTCCCATGGGCAGGGTGGAGAGAAAGCAGGTGCCATGGCCTCGCTCAGGGCAGCCCCTGTTGCTCCCCATGCATCCACCCTGGCTTCACTCTCAGGGCAGAGCTCCTGCTTTCTTGTGCCACCAGTCCTGGGGCCCACCCCAGCCCACCACTGGGCTCAGCAGTTCTTTAACCCAAGGGGGTGAATGACATGGCTGCTGTGTGACCTAGACCCCTGTCACTTGGGGACAGCCTTTCCCAGCTCCCCCAGAACCAAAGGACTCAGCAACTTACGCCCGGTGGGGCCTGCAAGTGTCTGTGGACGAGGTTGTGTCGGAGAAGGTTCCCGAGGTGCAGGGGGCACATACCACGTCAGATGTTGCCTCTCCTTCAAGAAACAACTGGAACCTGTCACCAACTCAAACACTCCATGGGGTGGGGGGGGGGGGTAGGCACTGGGGGCCTGGGTAGGTTCTGAGGGGCCCAGGACCTCTGTCTTCCCCTCCACCCCACCACACACACACGCACACACATACACACAGAGCTGGGTGGAGTTTGTCCTTTAACCAATTCTGGTGACTTCCTGATCGGATCCATATCTGGACCCCCCAGGATCTAGCACCCAGTATGTGCCTAATCAGGAGTTCTGGGGGCAAGAAGGAACAGCGGGTGGTGGACAGATGGATGGGTAGCATGCACCAGGGCACCACTGACGGTGCTCTCAGTCTGGGCAGACTGGCAGATGCCCAGGGATGTGTGGGAAGGAGAGGCCCAAGGGGGTCCCCAAGGAGCCCTGGCCCGGGCCCGTACCTGGTTTGGCCACGCCGAAGCCGGGGCGGCACTTGCGCAGTGGGGTGCAGCGGCGGCACCCCTCCTGCCGCAGCAGCGTGCAGTACCAGCCCTCCTTGCAGGTGCAGATGCGGTTCTGTTTCCGAGTGCAGGCTTGAGTTTCCACTTGGTCTAGAAAGTGATAGGGCAGCCTAGGGGTTATTCGTGCCTCTGCCGGCCCTGCCCACTGCGATGCCCCCTCTGCCCTCTCCTGGCCGGCCCAGCACCCACAAACAGTTCTGCACCTCAGGTAGCTGGTGGGCCGCCCTCAGCATGGTGGCAGACAGAACACTGGCCGTGAAGGCCAAAGGCCTGCTGTTTGTCCAGCTCCACCACGGTATGAGCAAACATGTCTGCTCGCTGAGGCTCAACTTCCTCAACTCTATGTGGGCACAGTTCCACATCCCAGCCCTGGCCGGCCTGTCTCCTGGAGCTGGTAGGAGGACTGGGTGAGTCAGAGGATGAAAATGCTATTTTCCAGTGGTAGAGATGCAAACCATCAGCCCTGGGGCATGGAGACAACTGGCCTGGGGCAACCCCAACCAGCTTTCAGCCACAGGGCAGGGTGCTGGGAACCACCCCTCTCTGGGTCTCACTCACCGGAGCTGCAGCGGGAGCCACAGCTCAAACACTCCGAGACCCAGTTCCAGAGCTCGGTGTATGTGCTGTCTTCACAAGGGGCACACACGGTATCTGAGGTCCTCGTGCAGAACTCCTGAATGTGTTGGCCTGAGAAATCAAAGGCCAGAAGTCTCAGCAGGGCAAATCCATGGCTTGCCAGAGTCCCAAGTTTTGAGGCTGAGCAGGGAAGGCTCTTTGCATGGAGTTCGTTGCCTCACCTTAAGCAAGTCCCTCAATCTCTCTGGACTCAAAGTCACAGGAGGCTGAGTTCTAATCTCTCATTTAGCTTGTACCAGCTGTCACTCTATCTCTGAACCCCAACTACTCATAAAATATCACACACCCTGCTCTTTCCAGATGCCTGAAATGCCATTACAAAGGCCTATTATCAGTCAATCACACTTTAGTGAGAATGAGAATGCCTTTCTTCTTTATAGTTGGCTAAAATCTTCTCCCTGTGCATATGAACTAGAGAGAAAGAAGGCAGTCGGAAATGTAGTCCCCTGTAGCCCATCATGGACAAGGGCATGGAATTCCTGAAGGTCAGGAGAGGAGGCACGCCAGGGGATGGGAAAACATGAAGGCAAACCTTTAAGGAGTTTACTCTTCTCAGTTCCATCCCCACTCCCATCCTGCCATGTTCACTGCTGTGCTAACCTAATAACTTCTGAAAGAGACCCTGCCAGTTAATGGAAAAAAGAAGAGTCACTTGCTTTGGGATCTCCTAAAATGGTTGTGGAAGATGCTAGGTACATATGTGCCTACCACATCCAAGGCTAAGGGCTGAAACCCTCCTGTGGCTTCTTGATTCCTGAAGAATGAAAATCTAAACTCCTTACCATGGCCCCTGCTTACCTCCTCAAGCCCACCAATCAGGCCCACCTCAGGGCCTTTACACTTGCAGTTGCTTCTGCCTGGCTCACTATATATCTTCATGACATGTCTCTACCCAAATATCACTTCCTCAGAGGGGGCTTCCCTGACTACCCCATATCAAGCAGCATGCCCCATTTATTCCATCTGTCTGCATCTGTCCAACAATGCCTTATTTTCTTCACTGCACAAACCACTCTGATATGACCTATGATATGTCAGACACATAGTAGGCTTTTTATAAATATATGAATGAGTGTATGACTGGATGGATGAATAGATGGCCGGCTGGCTGGATGAATGGCAGGCACTGGGAGATGGGCCACCTGGCTCTCCCAACCAAGGCAAGGCCTTGAACCTGCTACCTATGAAATGAGTACACACCCATTGATTCAATCAAGCTTGAACTGCGCACCTACAATGTGCCAGGTATTGTGCAAGGTGACAGGGATTCAGCAGGGAAGAAGACAAAGTCCCTGCCTCGGAGGAGCACACAGTGGAAGCAATGGGAGAGAAACCAGGCCATTATCACATTATATGGAAGGAGCAGAAGTGGGGGAAACCAGGGGCCAGTGGGAGCTTAGGAAGGCACCTGATTGGCCAAGCAGTGGAGGGAAGGCTTCCTGGAGGAGGGGACATATAAAATGAGGCCTACAGGGTGAACAGAAGTTAGCCGGGGTAAGGAGTTGGAGTGTGTCAAGCAGAGGGAACAGCAGATGTAAAGCCCCAGAAGCAAGAGGGAGCATGGGGCCAGTTCTTGGAACTAGAAAGAGTTCAGTAGGAAGCAAGGGCCCTGCCCCCTCCAACGCCAGAGCCTACACATACACCCCCCCACCGATGCCAGCACCCAGGGACCCAGCCAGCCCCGAGGGCCAGGGCCCACAGCTGCTCTCTCACCAGGTGGACACTTGCTGCAGCACATCTGGGCCGTCTTGTCATAGTACTCTGTCTCCTGGCACGTGCTCCCGAGCTCTGAGGCATAGGGGGGAAATGCGACCTGGAAGGGGGAGGGAGAAGGCCAGCCATCAGCACAGCCACACCTGGATCCCACCACCACTGACACCCAGATTCCTGTCAGAGAGAATGTTTGGCTCTCTCCCTGGAGTGGGTGGAGGAAAGGGAAGGGGGAGCCCTTGCCTTCTTCCACCTCCTCCTCCTGCTCAGTGCAGCTTGCTCATGCCTGCAGGTGGAGGGGCCGAGCTAGTTGGTTAGAGGGTGGGGCTGGCTGAGGCAGTTACCCCATTGCAGGGCAGCTCCTAACCCTCCACGCGGTAGGCCTGGGGCCCCACAGCTGCCCAACAGGCGGTGGTCTTGGGCACAGAGAACCAAGGCCCTCAGCACAAAGCTCTGCCTAAGGTCTCCTCCCCTTCCCACCTGCACTCCATTCCTTCCTCCTTCAAACTGAGACCCCTCTTCTCTAGGAATCTCTCCTGACTCCCCCAGGCTGAATTAGGCTCCTCCTCTGTACCTCTCAGACCGCCAGATATGCCCATAAAAATAACATCCCAGTAGTCTGTCTGTTCCCATGTGGCAAGGGGACACGCATACGCCGGCGATGCGATGAGGGCAAGGATGATGGCCTCATCATCCCCGAATCCTCACCTCTGACCCAGGGTGTCACAGAGCCATGCCCCCGTGAATGAGCATTTGCTGATGACAATGACAAGAGTTACCATTTACCGGACTTGCTGGGTGCCAGGTGCTGTCCTGGGTGCTGCAGCCCAGACACCCATCCAGGCAGGGGCAGCCACCCCTCAGCGCTGTGCATATTGGCCTACACAGCTCCCCCTGCTAAAATGCAGCCCCCTGGCCTCTAGGAGGGGCCACCTCTGAGATGGTCCAGAGCCCCCTGTGGGATTGGCCAAGCTTGTCCCCAGCCACAGCCACACCTTTCTTTGGCTCCTCCCTTGCCCATCCTGCTGACCTCAGGTATACATTCTCATTTTCACGAGAATCCCTGCCTCAGGCTCTGCTTTGAGAAGTTCCTAGCTAAGACAGGTGTGTCACCACCACAAAACCTCCCACCAACCCACCGGAGAAGGTCTCCACTACGTCCACTTTGAGGAACAGGGAAACCGAGGCTCCAAGGGGTCAGGCCATGGGCCTAACGTGGCCGAGAAGGATTTGAACCCAGGTCCTGTCTGACTTCACAGCTCAGGACCTCCAGCACTATGCTATAACGTCTCCACAAACAGATATACAAAGCAATGAACAAAGAGAAAGGAGAGAAGAGAAAAGAAGTGTATAGGAAGAGCAAAATGGAACAGAGTGACAAACAGTGTCGTCCCCCCATATCACAACCGAGGGACCCTCAGGGAGAACAAAGCAGAAGCTGAGCGTCACCAGGACCTCAAGCCTCACACCCCTGGAACCTGCCCTTCCTCCTTAAGACTTGGGTTGAGGCCTGGGCCCTCTGGGACAAGCATGGGGCACCACGGCAAGGCTGTGGGCACACTTGGAGGTGGTGTGTCTGTGTGTAGGCACACGTGGGCATGTACACGTCTCAAACACATGAAGAAGAGGGTATATGCGCATGGCCAAAGTTCCCACCAGGGGACCCCTGCGGCTGTGTCACCTCACAGTGGCCAAAGGGACAGTTCAGGAGGGCAGAGTGGAGGTCCGGCTTGGGTGACACTGTACCCCAGCTGCAGTGACAGTTCCAGGTACACAGTCGATATAAAAATAATAAACCCTTATTCCAAGTGATGAGACCTCTCCACAGTGGAGGGCAGACGGATCACAGCCTCTGGAGTCAAATCCTCATTCTAACATTCACCAGCTGTGTGACCTTGGGCAAGTGTCTCAACCTCTCTGGACTTCAGTACCTAATACATGGAAGCAGGAGAATCAAAATACTTAGCAATCAGTACAACATGGGCACCAAACAGTCACCCTGGAAATCAGAGCAGTGAGGATAGACACCAGCCACAAGGCCAGGTACTGCAGGGCAAAGCAGATGGAGCTGGATTTTGGCCCTGCAGAAAAAGCAACTATCTGAGGTGGGCCTGCTTGGCCTTTTCGTCCCTCTTCACAGCACTGCTCTTGGCTGGTCCCTGTAGCAAGTGACAAGTGACCTGAAACCCAGCTATCTTCCCTGCTGGGCTTGGAAGGCAGCAATACCTGCCCCAGCTGCATGTAATTCAGTGCCAGCAGCTGGGAGAAATCAGGATTGAAGATCCAAAGGGGCCGTGGTTTTCTGCTGTGAGCACCTCTCAGGAGGCCCAGCCATTTCCAGCTGTCTCTGCAGCCTGGAGTGGCCTCACGCTTCTCTGATAAAATGCCACTTCTCCCTTGTAAGTCCTCCGACAGCAGCGTGCCCTGCCCATGCCCACCTGGAATGAACTTGGACCCCCCAATCTCAGATGTTCCTCCATTATGGCTCCCAGCAAATAGGGCTCCATCACCTCACTCCCCCATGCCACTAGCCTCAGAGGCCAAGGCCCTGGACTAGGGGTTATTCTTTGCTATTGCTCAGAGCCTGGCGCACAGTAGGTGCTCAGGCTCTGCTTACATAAGCAGAGGGCTTCCTTACAACTGTCACTTCTTGGAGGGGACTGACCCCAATACCAACCCATGAAGCCCAAACATAGACGCAACCACCATCCTAGCCAGCCTTGGGGGCCCCATTCCCACCCCAGGTCCAAGGACAGGGCCAAGGCCAAGCCCAAGCCCAGAACAGTTAGCCGCAGTGAGGTGGGCAGAGATGCAGGTAGCTGCACAAGGGAAGTGGAAGCTGTTCTGCACAATAGTCTAAAAGAGCAACTTCAGTTTCCCTCCAGACTGCATGCTTGCATGTCTGCACATGCACACACACACGCCTCTCGATCCCAGTCCTTCTCTGCTCCCAGCTTGGTCCTGGTTCAGGATGCCAGGCACCCTGCACCAAGGCATGGCAAGGGCCTCGGACCCCTTATCTCATTGTGGTTGGGGAGCACTGCCTGTGCCCAAGTATCTGGGGGGTCTATTGCTAATGCAGACTCCCACCCACCCCAACTGAGGCAGACTCTCAGGGGGTGGGTCCTGGATGCTGAACTGTTAAAAAACAAAATAATAACCTCTCCAAGTGATTCTGCCGCTCCAAGTCCACATGCTCTGTGCACCCACAGACAGGCCAAGATGCTTGGGGTGGGGGTCGGGGGTGCATGGAGGAGACCCAGCGATGGAAAGGCTGGGGGAGTCCCTACACCTGAGACATTGGCCTTGGCCCTGTCCTTGGGCATGGGTGGGAATGGGGCCTTCAAGGCTGGCCAGGATGGTGGGTGCATCTATGTTTGGGCTTCATGGCCTTGTGCTGGGGTCAGACCCCTCCAAGAAATGATGGCTGTCATGAAGCCCACCTCTTAGGTGAGCAGAGCCTGAGCACCTGTGCACACACCTGAATATCAACTGTTGTGGTGGGCCCGAGCATCCCCCTACAAGCCCATTTCCAAGAGGGAAATGAGCCTTTCCAAGAGGGCATCCCCAAGTACACGGAGCGGCTGCACTCCACCCCTTCCAGACCCTGCCTAGCAGAGCGGCCAGCACAGACCCCACGGAGTCCTTACACCGCGGCAGGGAGGGTGGGCATAGCTCCATCCCCATGAGGACCCTAGGTAGTAAGGAAGGGCGCCCCTCACCCATCCCAGGGCGTGAGAACCACAGGAGCGGGGGCTCTGGGCAGGGAGAGGAATCCTTGCCTTCCCAGCGCCCCGGCCGGAGCATGCTGGGCCTGCCTTGGCTGGGGGTGAGGACTTCCTGTCACGGTTCAAAGAGCCTGATGGGAAAGGGCCTTGCTTGGGCCAAGCTTGTGCTCTCTTGCAGCCCACGGTCAGGGGGTCCTGGCCTGGACCACCTGTGGCCCCCAGGCCAATGGGCCAGCAGCCTCTGCCTCTCCCTGCCAGCCTCTTATCTTCTCTGCCGTCCCCACGCGGCCTCAGGCTGCTCCCCGAGCAGGGCAGCCAGTGGAGGGCCGGCCATCCTCTGAGCCAGCTGGAGGCCTATTTGTGTTCTTGGACAGGGAAAAAAAAAAAAAACCACAGCCCTGTCATGGCACAACAATGAGGAACAAAAAGCCCCTCGAAGGCCGCAAGCTGAGCAGGACAAAAGGTCACTGTGTTCTCCATTCACCGTGGTGCTCCCCGCAGCAGGGCTGGGCCCAAACCGCAGCCCGGGAGCTGGGCCGCAGGCCTCTGCCACGGGGCCAAGCGAGCAGGGAGGGGTGCCAGGGGACGGGGGCTCCCGCGGAGGTCGCTGGAACTGCAGCTTCTGAGAAACGTGGGGCGTGGAAGGCTCCAGGTTCTTGGCTCTGAGCTGGGGAGACTCCGATTCACGCCCCCATCCTACTCCCTAGGGGATGCTTTTTTGTTTTGTTTTTTCTTTTTAAACTTTTTTTTAATTGTATAGTATAACACATTTACAAGGCAAAGAAATTAAAAAGCAATAGTTTTCAAAGCACTCTTCAACAAGTAGTTACAGGACAGATCCCAGAGTTTGTCATGGACTACCATACGATCCTCTCAGATTTTTCCTTCTAGCTGCTCCAGAATATAGCTCGCTAGAGGGCTTACATATTTTTTTATCACCACAATCGGCTTTTTTTCTTTTCTTTTTTTTTTGTGAAAAATAACATACATACAAAAAAGCTATATTTCAAAGCACAACACCACAATTAGTTGTAGAACATATTTTAGACTTTGATATGGGTTTCAATTCCACAATTTTAGGTTTTTACTTCTAGCTGCTCTAAGATACGGAGACTAAAAGAGATATCAAGTTAATGACTCAGCATTCATATTCATTTGTTAAGTCCTGTCTTCTCTGTATAACTCCACCATCACCTTTGATCTTTCCATCCCTCACTTTGGCGGTGTTTGGGCTATAGCAATAGGGGATGTTTGTTTGACATTTTAAAATGAGGAAACAGGCTAGGGCTTGATTTGCTCAGCCTGTTTAGCAGACCCAAACTCGAAAAACATGGGGTCCTGGGTGAAAATTAGGAACTCCTCCCCATTTACAGGGGGAAGTTTGTAAGAGGGGGGCAGAATCTGGGAAGGTGATAGATACATACAAACAGAGGTAAGATGATAAGTTAGAGATAGATGAGGGATTGACTGACAGACGGATATAGATAAGCTGGATAGACAGGACAGATAAGATACGATAGACGAGAGAAACAGACACAGACAGATATTAGATGCCTAGAGGGATGGTTGGATGGATGGAAGGATATAGATGGATGGATGGAATGGAATGGATGGACGGAAGGATGGATGGACGGACAGACAGACAGACATGACAGGAAACTACACTCGGGTCTAACAAATTTGTGGGACAGATGAAGAAATGGACAGAAAGAGGTGAAGTCCCCTCTCTGGTCTCCCAGAGATCCTGGGCCATTCCAGGGCCTTGCTGGGCAGGCTGAGGGGACTGACCAGGAGGCCGCCACCCCGCCCTCACCCCACCCTGAGA
>PVIY010039103.1:0-23369 GCA_004026745.1 Myrmecophaga tridactyla
AGAAGACACTCCCCTTTGGCTGATTACAAATGGAATCAGCTGTGGATGCAGCTGACGTGATCATGACCTAATCCTATGAAATGTCCTCATTGCAACAGACAGACCAGCGCTTGCCCAATCAGATAAACAGGTACCACAACTTGGCCAAGTTGACACGTGTCCCTAACCATGACACCAACCAAGTAAAGGGATGGAGAGAATCCAGATTCTGGCCCCTCTAGGGAAAATACTGTTTCTGTTCATGCACCTTCAGCACTTAATTACAAGTGTCTCCACATGATTGGTAATTCTGTAAAATTTGTTGACTAAATGAATGAAAGGGCGTTCCCAGGACATCGGTGGAGGAGGGTCTGAGGCTGCCCATGTGGGAGGCCTAGAGACCTCTCAAGATTGGAACGGGGGACAGAGGGCTCTGGAAGGATGACACATGGACAGAACATGAGTGACAGACAACTGACATGTCTGGATGAAGCTAAGAAGAAAGGTTCAGTTCTGACAGAGTTTGTAAATGAATTAGGGGTAGATATATAGAAAAGTAGACAAATGAGCCAAATGGGACAATTACTAACACCACAGAGGAAGAGTTAATTAAGAAAGGCCTTGGAATCATGCTATACAATCTGGCTCAGCTAAATAATATGCATATAAGCATAATAATGCATACACTGACAAGTCATTTAGCCCCAAAGGGTATTATAACTATACTGGGTGGACTAAGAAAGGGAAAACATGGGCTGTATTGGGGAACTAAATTCTTATCTTTCCTAATAGGAGGTCAACAGACAATTACTAAAACTGAAAAATGAAGAAATAACAATGTATTCTGTTATATCTGAGACAGAGAAATGTGGAATACTTATCAGAAGAAACAGCTCAAAGATGTAGAGTGGCCATCTCTGGGGAACTGGAGTCAGGAATAGAGAAGGATGGCGGGGGGAGCACATCCTGTTTTTTTCTTTTCTTTCGAAGCCTACTAACTATTTGGCTTTATTACTCTAACAAAAAACAAAACAAAACAAAACAAACAAAAAAACACGTGAAAAATATTTTTTCCACCATGAGAGACTATATGCGGTATTCTTTTGGAACTAGAAACCACTTCAAAACTATGGATATCCAAAAAGTTACATGTATATTTTAAAATTAATCGACTTCTTGCATCTGTACCTCTGATGTTTCTCGATCCAGAGGCTGTGATATGACTAAAAGCCACCATTACACCCTGGAACAGGAAACGGGGCCCAGTCTTCCCCCGCCGGCCACCAGACAGCATCAGCAGCCCCAAATGCTCCTGACCCAAAGGGTCTCCAGCGGGGCACTGCCTGCCTGGGCCAGTGATCTGCTCTTGCACTGGCTTTGTGAATGGCCTGAACCACCAAATTTATTTTTTATGTTAACTACATGCTCTCTGAGGCCTCTTTAAAACGCATGTCCTCATCACATTGCGTTCAAGCCAAGACACAGATAAAGCAGTTTCCATTAATCCACAGCAGCCTGACTTGTTCAATTTTTCCTAGATTGAGCCCAAATCATCTTCCCATAACCTGCACGCACTGATACTGTTCTTCTGAACCATTACAAAGCAAGTCTAATCCCTGTTTCACATTCGGAAATTGAAGAGGTGCCTCTTCCACTCGGACCTCTACTAGTTTTCTCCATTGCTGTTCAGCCACACTATCCTCTCTGCGATTCCTCAAACATACCAGACCTACTTCTCCCCACTTCTGGCCTTTGCACTATCTGGAACCATCTTCCCGGATAGCCATAAGGCTAACTCTTTAACCTTCTTCCTCCTCATCTTCATTTCAGTGTGTTTTTCTCAATGAAGTCCAACCATCTTACTTAAAACTGCAATCCTTCCCCCTTATCTTGATCTATCCCCCCCCACATTCATCGCCTTCCAATATGTAATCTATGTATTATGTTTATTACATTTTATCTGTTCCCCCCTACTCAAACATAAGCTTCATGAGAAGGCTGGGTTTTGTCTGTGCTTATCCTCTGCTGTACGCCCACACCTAGAACAGTACGGGGCACATTATAGGCACCCAATTTACAAATGACTCACGAATGAAGGGATTATCTTTATCCTACTGTTCAGTTTGCTAAAGCTGCTGGAATGCAATATGCCAGAAATGGGTTGGCTTTTACAATGGAGATTTACTAGTTTACAAATTCACAGTCTTAAGGCCATGAAAATGTCCAAATTAAGGTATCAAGTGGTAGATATCTTCTCTGAAGGAAGGCTGCTGGCAATCGGGGTTCCTCTGGCACATGGGAAGGCAAGCAGCAGGTATCTTGCTGGTCCTTTTTTTGGTCTCTGAGCTCTCTCCAAACATCTCTGGCTGTTTCTCTTTCTGCATAAAGGACTCCACTGTGAATGGGCTGGGTCACATCTCAATTGAAATAACCTAATCCAAAGGTTCCATCCGCAATAGGTCTACCCCCACAGGAATGGATTAAAAGCACATGGTCTCTTCTGGGATACACAGCAGCGTCAAGCCAGCACCTACCTATCCCCCAACTCACAAAATATGCTAAACTGTTCCTAATATTTAGCCAAAAAGTCGAATGAAGACCACCATTCCCCCCCCATCTTCTCCTTCCCTTAGCTAGCACTTTTATTTTTATTTTGCTAGTTTAACCCTTTCATTTCAGTTCACTGGACCCTCCAGAACTCTGATTTCATTCTTCTGCCTTGGGTCCCCTGTGAATGTGAGAAACATCCTCAATGACATTGCTCATAGAAATTATGAGCATGACCAGTTAGAGCCTTTCTCCCACAATGAAAAGCTTCTCACAGGTTGGAAATGATGCATTAATCAAACCCTCTTTGAGCAAAATCAGCTATTCATTCAGCCAGGAATGTATCTTTCTTAATTGTTTTCATGCTATCATTTTTAAAAAATTGTTTATTGTGGTAACATATACAAGTCAAATTTCCCATTTTAAGCACTCACAAATAAACAATTCAGAAGCACAAATTATATCCACAATGTTGTGCTACCATCACCACCATCCATTACCCAAACTTTTCTATCATCCCTGTTGTAGTCTGCTAGCTGCCGGAATGTAACACATCAGAGATGGACTGGCTTTTAATAAAAGGGGATTTTTTCTTTAGTTCTTCAGAGGAAAGGCAGCTAACTTTCAACTGAGGTTCTTTCTTACATGGGAAGGCACAGGGCGATCTCTGCTGGCCTTCTCTCTAGGCCTCTGGGTTCCAACATCTTTCCCTAGGGTGATTCCTTTCTGCATCTCCAAAGGCCTGGGCTGAGTTGCAAGTGCTGAGATGAGGTATGCTGAGCTGCTTGGGCTGTGCTACGCTGAGCGCTCTCATTTAAGCACCAGCCAATTAAATCATACATCATTCATTACAGCGGCATGCCTCGTAGCCGACTGCAGATGTAACGAGCAACAGATGAGGTTCACATACCACTGGCTCATGGCCACAGCAACAGATCTAGGCACGTTCACCTGGCCAAACTGACACCTGAACCTAACTACCAACAATCCCCAACAAAAACTCTGTACCCATTAAGCAACAACTCCCCATTCCCTTCTCCTATCTCCCCCCACCTCTAGTACCCTATACTTTTTTTGTCTCTAAGAATTTGCATATTTTAGTTATTTCATCTTTGCCCCTTTCTTTTGTGTCTGGCTTATTTCACCCAACATGATGTCTTTATCCATGCTGTAACATACTAGAACTTCATTCCTTTTTACGGCTGAATAATATTTCATTGACTGGATAAACCAAATTTTGTTTATCCATTTACACATTGATGGACACTGGGGATTGTTTCTACCTTTTGACAATGCTGAACAATATTGCCATGAACACTGCTGAACAAATATCTGCTTGAATGTCTGCTTTCAATTCCTTTGAGTATATACCTAGTAGCAGTCCTGGGAATGCCGAGTCATATAATAATTCTATTCTTAATTCTCTGAGGAGCTGACAGTCTGCATCCACAGTAGTTGCACTGTTTTATATTTCTGCCAGCAGCGCACAAGGGCTCCTATTTCTCTGCATCCTTGCCAACACAGGTTATTTCCATTTAAAAAATAATAACCATTTTAATGGGTGTGAGATGGTATCTAATTGTTGCTTTGATTTGCATTTTCCTGACCGTTAATGATGTTGAGCATCTTTTCTGGTGCTTACCGACCATCAGTATGTCTTAGGAGAAATGTCTACTGAAGTTTTGTGCCTGTTATTTAATTGGCTGGCTTTTTTCTGTTGTTGAGTTGTAGGAGTTCTTTATATAGTGTGGATATTAAACTTATCAGATATATGGTTTCCAAATATTTTCTCACGTTCTGTAGGTTTTCCTTAGAAGTCCTTAATTTTGATGATGTGCAATTTATCTCTTTTTTTTCTTTTGTTGTGTGTGCTTTCGTTGTTTAAGAATCCACTGTTAAGAATCCACTGTTTAAGAATCCACTGGTTAATACAAGGTTATAAAGGTATTCCCTTAGGTTTTCTTCTAAAAGTTTAGTGTTTTTAACTCTTGTATTTGGATTGATGAGTTAATTTTTGTATATGGTGGTAGGGATCCACTTTCATTCTTTTGTATATGGGTATCCAGTTTTCCCAATACCATTTGTTAAAGAGACTATTTTTTCCCCATTGAGTGGCCTTGACACACTTGTCAAAAATCAACTGATCCATGTCAAACTCTGAAATATATTCTGTAACTAATGGTTACACTGTGCTTTGAAATTTATTGCTTTTTTGCATATATGCTATTTTTTCACAAAAAAGTTGACTGTATGATACAAAATATTTATGCCTTCTAGCATCCTGTATTCTGGAGCAGCTAGAAGTAAAAATCTGAGAGGATCATGTCATAGCCCATGATAAACTCTGGGATCTGTGCTCTAACTACGTGTTGAAGAGTGCTTTGAAAACTATTACTTTTTTATTTCTTTGCTTTGTATATATGCTATATCATATATAAAAAAAAGTTTGAAAAATCATAGGTCATACCATGTGATTGTGAAAACCTTGTGTCTGATGCTCCTTTTATCCAAGGTATGGACAGATGAGTAAAAAAATAAAGAAAAATAAATTAATAATGGGGGGATAAAGGGTAAAAAAACCCCCACTGGGTAGACTGAAATACTAGTGGTGAATGAGCGAGAAGGGTAAGGAGTATAGGACGTATGAGGTTTTTATTTTTATTTCTTTTTCAGGAGGGATGCACATGTTCTAAAAATGATCATGGTGATGAATACACAAGTATGTGATGATATTGTGAGCCACTGACTATACTGTGGATGAACTGTATGCGTGTGAAGATTTCTCAATAATTTTTTTTTTTCACATGGGCAGGCACTGGGAATTGAACCCGGGTCTTTGGCATGGCAGGCGAGAACTCTGCCTGCTGAGCCACTGTGCCCCGCCCTAAAAATATTTTTTAAAAAAATCAATTAGTCATTGAGGTGAGGGTTTATTTCAGAACTCTCAATTCTATTTCACTGGCCTATATGTCTGTCCTTACACCAAAACCACACTTTTGATTATGTTAGCTTTGTAATAGCTTAGAAATCAGAAAGTATGAATTCTCCAACTTTATTCTTTTTCAAGATGTTTTTGGGTATTTGGGACCCCTTACCCTTCCACATAAATTTAATGATTGTTTTTTACATTTCTGCAAAGGCTTTTGGAATTTTGATTGGGACTGCCTTGAATCTGTAAATCACTCTGGGTAGTAATGACATCTTAAAGATATTTAGTCTTTCAAATTCATGGACACAGAATGTCCTTCCATTTATTTAGGTCTTCATTAATTTCTTTCAGCAATGATTTGTAGTTTTCCACATATAAGTCTTTTACAACCTTGGTTAAATTTATTCCTAGATATTTGATTCTTTGAGTCACTTTGTAAATAGAATTTTCCTGATTTCCTTTCCAGATCATTCATTGCTGATGTATAGAAACACCACTGATTTTTCCATGTTGATCTTGTACCCTGCCAGTTTGCTGAATTCGTTGATGAGTTCTAGAGCGTTCTTGTAGATTTTTTTGGGTTTTCTTTATACAAAATCATGCTGTTGGCGAATAGGGAAACTTCTACATCTTCCTTTCCAATTTGGATGCTTTTCATTTCTTTTTCCTAATTGCTCTGGGCAGACCTTCCAGTATGATGTTGAATAGCAGCAGTGAAGGCAGGCATCCCTGTCTTGTTCATGATTGAGGGAAAGCTTTCAGTCTTTCACCATTTAATATGATGTTAGCTGTGGGGTTTTGGTTATAATTCCTTAAATGGCCATAAGGATAATATGGGCAATTTTTGCCAAATGCATTTTCAAAAGTAATTGTTTACTAATTGAAAATCCTACCAAAAGAAGCAATAAGGTAAGAGGCTATGTAATATGTGTCCATTTTATAACTGATGAAGCATAATGCTCTTGTGATAATCATTTCTACAGAATCATTTTATGAGATGAAAGTAACCTGTATTCTCAAATTTTATGGGGGATTCTGCTGGTTTGACTGTGTTGTGTACCTCAGAAAAGCCATGTCCTTTAATCCTTATTCAATATTCTTGGGTGGGATCTTTTTTTATTGTTTCCATGGGGATATAACCCACCAATTGTGGGTGGTAACTTTTGAGTAGATGGTTTCCATGGAGAAGTGTCTCCACCCATTCAAGGTGGGGTTGCTTACTAGAGCTCTTTAAGAGGGAACCATTTTGGAAAAACCTTTAGAGCCACCAGAACCAACAGAGTCCACAGGCCAGAGACCTTTGGAGATGCAAAAAGAAAATGCCCCTGGGGAAGCCATTGAAAAATCCTAGAGAGAAAGCTAGCAGACATCCCCATGTGCCATCCCAGCTGAGAAAGAAACCCCAAGTATCACTGGCCTTCCTGAATCAAGGTATCTTTCCCTGAGTGCTCTAATCTGGACGTTTTTATAGGCTTGCCTTAATTTGGACCTTTTCATGGCCTTAGAACTGTAAACTTACAACTTAATAAATTCCCCTTTTAAAAAGCCATTCTGTTTCTGGTATATCACATTCTGGCAGCTTGCAAACTAGAACAGGGATCAAATATAAACTTACTGGGGCCTCTAAGACCACTTTCTTCCCAGTCGCTACTCACTCTCCACTGCCCACATCTATAAACAAAGAGTCTTTAAATTCTATAAATTCTAAAATCTCGTGATAGGTGATTCTGCTGATATGATGGGGGTGGGCTAGTCCTTCAAGTAACACTCACTTAGAGACAAACTGCTTTCTATCTTTTGAATCCTTCTCACCTGATAAGTACACCTCTTCCCTTCCCCAGTCTCAGTTTTATAAACAGCAATTTTCTAGACTTGATTAACCAGGTTCTTCTCCCTTTCCTTATATGAAAACTTCCCATTTCTCCGATTTCAACAGCAGTTTATTCTTACATATGATAACTTGCTCTTTCCTGCCATTCAGCACAACAAACATATAGGTTCATGGAGGTTTTCTCTTGTACTTTTATCCTATCAGTCAAGTCAAGTCAGTTTCTGACACTGAAATCATTAAAAAAAACCATTTCCAGAGAAACAGGTTCATTCTGGTGGCTATAACCATTAGCCATGGCACCAAAAAATATATATTTTTACAAACTTTAAAAATATTTTTATAGTTAGGTGCCTTGATACATTATTAAAATACGTTTTTCTGATTTAGTTGACTTGTGCCTTTAAGCTACTCCACAATTAACGCTGATAATGTAGCATTTCTAAAACCAGAGAGGAGGTCTTGCCAAAGAGTTTATATCAACCTCTGTTATAACAAAAGAGGAACAGAATGGTCTAGGAAATAAGGTGACACTCTCCATGAAACTATTATGCAGCAGGGTCAAAAAAATAAAGCAATAAATACCCTCAGAGACAGGCAATCAACATCCCATCCTCCTGCCAACTATCCTAAACTTAATCGCCTGCTCCACACAGGATCTAAACAAGTTCATTAGGAAGGCAGCAATAAAGTTAGACAATGCTGCCTGGGATCTAGTTGTCTTCTAAGGACTCTCAGAGCAACTGCCATCCACAGAGACATAAGATTTATGAATATTAACAACAGAAAGGAACTAAAATAATCAATATGAAGTGAATACAGCACAGAACAATCCTACCATATAATCTTAGTCTCTAAAAGACAAGAAATGTAGATGGGTTATATAAATCAAATATAGGTCTTAAAGATGAAAGGAGGGGCCACGGTTGTCTAATCAGATTCCAGTCACACACAGTCCCTACAGACAAACCACATGGCCTATCTAGCCATAATTTGCCCTCACCAACACTGGCTCAATGTGGAGGGCCTTGGCCACACTAAGACCAGAGCACCCTGAGCTTGGCATTTTCCAGCATGAAAAACAGAGAGATTTTACATGGCAAAGCAAACGTAGAACACAGAGGCAATCAGAACTAAGAGCTTTGGAGTCTAAGGATTCAACCCCAAGCTGGTGGCTCTCATAGCAAACCTTCCATTCAACACAGGGAGAAACTGGGCTAAGACTGGGGAAATGACTTGATCAAGGGCACAGAACTGGAAAGTAGAAGATTTGGAGTCCAGGGCTCTTGACTCTAAGTCCAAGGCTCTCCCAAACTACCTCCTATTTGTATAAGTGTTTGTGTGTGAAGGTGAATGTGTGTGTATGAGTATGTCTATATGGACTTGTGGTGTATGTGAGTGTCATCAACTGGAGACCTTGTGAAGTTGGGTATTCCACTTATTACTTCTGGCTGTCATAGTGCCCATTTCACTGGAGTCACTCAAATCAAGGATTTTCACACAAATCAAGAATTACATGTGGCTGACCACAACAAAAACAGCTTTGGATGCTTTGGTCATGGGAGAAGGATGATGCAGTTGCTAGAGGAGCATTTTCAAATCCCAGGTGACAAAGCCTACCCAAACCCAGCTATCACAGGGCAAAGGATAGGCCTGACTGTGTCAAGTGATTTCCATTTTGTTGCCAAATAAAACACCAAAACAACATTTAGTTCTTAACCTCATCTTGGCACTAATATCACTTTGCATTTATATAGCAGAGTCAACTTTCTCTAATAAGTTAACACCTATTTCATATTTTTTCACCTTTTTTTAACAACATGTCATGGTAGTGAGGACAGATGTCTTCATTTTATAAATAAGAAAACCAAGCCAGAGGTTAAATCGTTTGTACTGCATCATTAGTATCAGAGTCATCATTTCTAACCATGGATTCTCCCCACTAGACGCTTTTACCTGTTCTACTGGTCACGTCCTACTGGAAAATCCCTACCTACTGAACTGTTATTGATGAAAATGCTTCAAAGTGGCAAATCACAAATGATATACAGTCTGCTAACCCCAAGAAGCTGTGGGCCTTTGTGGGGTTCCAGGTAATAGGTCAGCACTGGTTCTTATGTCCAACAAAATGTCCTTCTCCCTATGCTCCTCTAAAAGAGGGAATCACACGCACAAAAAAAAGTTTTCAAAAAAAAAAAAAGAGGGAATCACCCCTTTCTTCTTAGTTTGAGAATATTCTAAGCCCTCCCACTCACCTAGAAAAGCAAAACAAAACTCAGAAATGAAATAAAAGGCCCAGCTCAACATATCTCCCCAAAAGGCTGCATATCCAACATCTGATTATCCCTCAATACTTCCGGCTAGAAAATGTTTTATTTATTTGAAACCAGTTTATGAAAGTAGCAAAGTACTGGAAATTTTAAAATAACTTCCATGCCTGTATGAAATCATCACAGCTGTGCTCCCTCATTCCATAGAAACATGGCCTGGAGACACATTTCCATAGAATTCCAATAAGCAACTGCTGCACACACCCAGATGGCCAATTTTATAACAGGACACACAGGCTCATGTCTACAGTGAAGTTCTCTTTTTCCTTTCCATTGCTCTGAATGCAGCAAAACTCCAGCCAGGAAACAAAAATCCTAAAGCTATAGTGTGCTCCTGCCAGGCTTTTATCTCATGTCCCCTACCCCTTCACCTCCATCTACCAACACAGTCCTTCAAACCAGACCTCCTCCCAATGTCCTGTCCCTGAGCTTCAGGCTGGGAGAGAGAGCAGGAAACCCACCAGCTCAGTTTAGGGTGCTTCCCAGATCTTCACTTCTCTGGATTATCTCAAACTCCATGATTCGGTTTGTCCATGTTTCAATCCTCTATCCCCATTGGACCAAAAAGTAACGGCACTACCGAAGTCATCTATTCAAGGGGAGGGTGGGTGGAAAGGAAAGGTGTTGCCATGGACAAATATATTTTAAATGTACGATTCAAATAGATGGGAGAACTCTGAATATATAGTCCTTTAAGTGACACAGGAGTTGGTACAAATTCATTTTCTAGAATGTATTTGATCAGAAGTTCAGTTTCATATGCTTCCCAATTGTTAGCTAGAACTTGTTCTTCTTTTTGAAATTATTATAGAAAAAAAAATGATGCTTCTTATAACTTCGTGCGGCTTTACCTCTCCCCTCAAAATGCTACTGAGGTGACACCAGTTATAGAAGCCTTTGAGTAGAGGTTCTAGAAAAGCTGGAAGAGGTCACCAGCTCCTCATCAAGAAAGACACAGGCTGCCAGCCAGGTCATCCTGACCACACGATAGGCCTGGTTCCCATAAGGTGAAAGTAATACTAGGCCACGTTCGGTAGTAGGTTGACCATTCAGTACAACTGGCACCTCAAATGGGCCGAGATATCCTATTTGCCACAGGGCTAGGATACAGACTTAGAACAATCTTCCTAGTAAAGTAAAGGAAAAAGGTATCATGTACAAGACAGAAAAGTAATACAGCCTCACAGGGTCAGACATAACTCCCTCAAGGCTGCTGGTGAGTTAAAAAGGGTTATCCGTGGCCACCAAAGCAGCTAGTGACCAGTGTGCATGGCATTGCTGTCCTGGGGTGATGAAAGCAGAAGCTCCTCTTCAACGTAACTGGGAAATGCCCTAAGGCTTCCCAAATGTTGTATTCTCTGCAGTCTAACAGGTATGAGAGGAACCACCTCGGTGGTTTGTCAGGTGGTGTCCTTTCCTAACACTGCCCTTTAACTAATCTTCACCAGCCACAGCTCTGGGCAGCATGGCTTGAGAAAAAGGAATTAGAAAACTAGTCTGAGCTTCTATTTGGGAAGGCAACTTGGCTTCTGGAAAGACCATGGAGTTGGGCTCTGTCTTCCCTCCATCTGGTTCCAAATGCTTCTGGGTCAGCAGTAGCTCTGCTGATAGCTACCAGGGAGCTGTTTTCCAGAAAAGATGCCACTCAGAGACAAAACAAGCACCACTTTGTTCCACCCATTTCTCTGTGATTACTTTCAAATGCTACCAGCACCCAGTTATTGTGGACCTGCTCTCTGGTCCAGAAGCCTTCCAACCCTCTTCCCTATGCCAGTCCCTGGTTTACCTTGGGATTGGTTCGTTGTTGCAGTCTCCTTTCTTCTCTCTCCCTCTGTAGCCGCTCAAACTCTTCCCTAATTTCAGCTGGTGTTCTCCTCCTTTCCACAACCTGTGGGCAGAGCGAAAAAAATAAGATAGGTAAGGAGCCATGAAATGAGAAAAACATGCAAACGCCTGGACTCTTTCATTTCTGGGTGTGCATGCTGTCTGGGGTCCCGCCACCCTCTCCACCATGACCCTAAGGGACGTCAATCACTGGAGGAGGTAGACCAGCCACGGTCTAAAACACAGACCTGCTTCAAGAGCAGGCCAGTTCTCAAGAAAGTGAGAGTTCTCTACCACACGCGCCCAACTCTGCTGCTGATTATTTTCCATGGTGTGATTTCTCTCTGCTCTCCACAGAGACTTACAAATTATCTTCTTTTCTTCATTTCAGTAACTCATCTCTGAGGCTGCAGGAATCTCACAAAGAGAATCTGTCCTTATATCTCATAGTTTAAGTTTCCTAATGAGTCCCAGACAACAAATACTAAATATCAAAGTAAAGGCAGAAGCATCTGAATACATGGGAGTGACGAGGCTGGGTTATTTCTCCAGTAAGCCTGTGATGACCACTAGGACCTTTTTGAGCTTCTTGGACCAAGGGACCTCCAGCTATCAGGTCAGAGTGTTTTAGAATCATGGGATTTTTCCACCTACAATATGATATGAACCTTACAATGTATGGTGCCAGTTTTACTTAAGTATAACAACACTCAGGAACTCAGTGGCAGATCATGTTAACATTTAGGGATGTACAATGATGCCAAGTTTATGAGATCTTGGCCCTTCTTATCTCATCACAAAAGGAAGACAACCCAGTTAAGAATTCTAAGAGTGGAAAGAAACAAGAGAAGGGAAAGGGCACTATAGACCTTGGTACCAAATCTGTGAATAAGAAGCAGGACTACATAATTTCTAAGGGTCGTGTTTATGGCTACAAAATACTATTCACCTGCGAGAAACACAGGGAGTGGGGGCAGGACAGAAAAAGGAGTTACTTTTCTTCTATTAGGACCAAAACCATCACATGGATTTGTTTTTACCTATACTACTAAAAGAAATACAGGGAAGTCTTGAGATACTCAAAAAACATGATAGGTGATGTGAAATAAAACTATCTTGGAAAACCCAAGTTTTAAAAATTATTAAAATAATTAAAAACCAAAACATGCTTACAGCAAAAAATCAAAATAGTCCAGAAGGATAAGAAGTAAAAAGTAAAAATTTCTCCTTCAACTTAATTTTCCCTCCTCTCAAAGGTCAACACTTAAAAGTTTTTATGTAGTTTTCCAAAAATGTCTATGCATGCGAATATGTTTACATTTATGTACGTGTATCTATTTTGAACATAAACGGGATCATATTACAGGCTTTGTGCAACTTGATTTTATGATTCAACAATAGAAAAAAATAAATATGAAAATTGCCTGTCCAGAAAAACTTCAATAAATCTGTTTACCACTGCTTTCAGTAAGTAAACAGAAAAAAAAACAATAATGAAAACATTTTCTCCTCTAATAAACTATTATAAATCAACAATTACTAAAAAAGGTGAGGTGGTTATTTTTAAGGAAGTTTTAAAATAAAAAGACTGTTGAAATCATCCAAGAACACGTGGAAAGTCCTAGATGGCATGACAGTGACGGCTCTGACTGCAGAGACATGCTGGCTTACACTGAAATGACAGGGCAGGCTCACCCTGCTGGTTCACCTCTTGAGACTTTCACTTCCTCAAAGTTACCCTATCTTGGACTGGACAAAAGCCAGATATGGTTTTTCAAAGTTCCCATTATACCCTCTCAGCCTTAACCAAAAGAAAATAAAGGTTTTGGGGAAATGTAGGTCATTAACCTTGAAGATTAGGAAAAAATTATTTTAAATACTTTTTATATTGTTGACTTTTAAACCCCAGATTAGTGAACCTGAGACTGTGCAACCACGAATTATCTGGGCCCTTGCCAATGATGGCCTAAGTGACTCATTCCTAAGGACAAGGAGGCCTGGGTGTGAGGCTTTGGCACCTGGATGGGAAGTGCTGTTTAATCAGGCTGTTCAACCCTGAACGAAAAGATTTCATAATTGAATACTCTAATTCAACAGGATGCTATTTTTAAAAATGTAGATTAAATAAGCTTGATTAGCTGTTACTTTAACCAAGACATAAACAGACCCTATGAATATGCCTGTCTTTTCATAAATAGATTCATCAGGCTTCAAGAATTAAGGTCTGAGACTCAAGCCTCGCAGTAAATCCAAACGACTGGAAAGCATCAGACTCCACAGGGGCCAGAGAAGGACAATATTTGTTTTCAAGAATTCTAGCTGTTACATCTTTTCAGACTGATTCATAGCTATAAACTACCTATACTCTGTGATAAGCTAAAGAGACAAATATTCCAAAAGTGTCAGGTCATTCCATTTCTTGTCTTACACACGTTTCGCAAATACCTGTCACCTAATCAGAGCTAACTACAAAGTCAAAGTGGCTGGCCCTTCTGCAATGGGGAAGACAGTTAGTTGGGCAGACATCAGAACCCTTTACTTCCATGGGCCTCTTATGTCCTATTATTTATAGCCTTCTACATAGAGTGCATGAAGATGGGGAATGGAACCAAACCAAGCCACCTGGGACTCAACAACCCCTAGACAGAAGTATCCAAGAACAAAGCATTCTAAACTGCATTACAATTGGTAGACAGCAGACATTTAAAGGTTCTGACAACATCTACGCACCTGTACTGCTCATTTTCAGTGCAGCACCCCCCAAACATTCCTGACCAACTTTAAGAACAAGAACGGCTGTTCTACCAAGTTGGGAATGGTGACAGTTCATTTCTTCAGAATCCTGCCAGAGAACAATAAAGTCTCTTGGAGGTTAAAAAAGAAAAGAAAAAAGGCTGAAAACTTATCTATTTACTGAAAATACTGTCAATATTTTAAGCAATCTAAAAATCGTCAAATTTCATCTGCAGCCTCACCAATAAAATGAGGGCCATGCTACTGCTGGGACAGAGGGGGGTGATTACTATACCATGTCTCTGGAGTGCTCTGAGGCATCTCATGTTTTAACAATATCCCTTACCCTCCATCAACTATGCATATGTTTAGCCGCACAAATCTGCAGTAAATGGACACCCTTCAGCAACTGGAAAAGTTTAATAGTCTAAAAATATTAGGAGCAGTATAAAGGGAACAGAGCTTCTTCCCTGGAGTGAAAGCTATTCCTGACATATGAGAAGCCCATCACATTAAACAATCCATCCAGCTGCAGGAATTCCTCTCAGAAATGTGTGTTAGTACCATAAAATGAGCTAGAGCTCAGTGAGTCTTTTCCTTTACAGTATAAATAACAGGTTCAATTTTCCCATTGTATGATAAGCACTGATACATCTCTAAGTAAATATCTGGGGAGGCATCATCAAGTAATCATCACTGAAGCCATTTTTATCTTGCAGAGAAGGTTTAGCATCAATATGAAAAGAAAAGTCAATTTTGATGGATGAGAACTTAAAGTAGTTTACTAAAAAATGTGATTATAAAAACTTATTCACTCTTCTCTCTTCTTGATTATGTCATCAACCGTGCTCACCATGACTTTAGTTTCCTGCTTCTGCCTTTCCTCTTCCCTTCTCACAAACACTTTCTGAGACTCTCTCAGTAACTCTTCTAGTGGCTTATCCAACCACCCATTTATTTTCTGGATCTTTTTCTGAATGTCAGGCCAAGGTCCCTTTACATAACTAACCTTTAGCATTCCTTGGGCCATGGGACTATCAGGGTCCATTCCTGAGTATTTCCTCACCTGGTCCCTCAACCTTTGCAGGGCCATCTAACTGCTGACTAGATGTCTGAGACTCTCCCATTAGCAATCAGTCAAGAGCACCTATTGTCTTTGAATCTCATACTGTTCTCTATTAAGTTGAAATCTTCCAACTATTATTGTTCTGCAGTGATACTAAGGGAAGGAGTTGGTTAGAGAAGGGAAGAATAAGAAGTAAAAAGTAGGAAAATAAGAAAGCAAACAGGAAGGTAACATCGATAAGTTTTTCTCAAGATCTATATGAATGGAACCACTGCCAGCTTGGACTAAAAGGGACAAAAAAGGAAGAGACTGAAGGAAAAATGACTTCAACAAAGGCAGAACCATGGAAGCTAAGGTCTTATATTATTATAAGAATAAAATAACTATGGGTCAAAAAGAGCAGCCCACCATTGCATGTGGACAGGGCCACAGCCTAAGGGGAACTGTGCCCCAGGACAGACTGCAACTATAACTGGTTTTGGTGAGACTTTGTACTTAATATTGTTACTGAAATGATTTAAGGCTTTTTGCATCATTGTGATGGAATTATGTATTTTGCATATGAAAAGAACATGTCTTTTGGGGGTGCAGTGAGTGGGGTGGAGTGTGATGATTTGATGCTATATGTACTCCAGAAAATCATGTTCTTAAATTTAATCCACACCTGAAGGTGTGGACTAAGTGTAAGTAGTGAGTAGGATATTAAGAATGTGCAACACCTCAATCAGGGTGGGTCTTAGTTCTCTTACAGGAGTCCTTTATGAAGGGGATAAACTAGGCAGAAACACACAGAAGACAGAGGTAGACACAGAAGCTCAGAAAGAAAGCCATAAATGGAAGCTGAAACTGGGGAGCCAGAGACAGAATCAAGGAAATCTGGGAGAGAAGGACCAGCAGATACTGCCATGACATTTGACAGAGGAGTACAGGATTGTCAGATCATCTGCTGATGCCTTCCTTGATTTGGACATTTTCATGACCTCTAAACTGTACTCTTGTAAATTAATAAATACTCATTGTTAAAAGTCATTAAAAAAAAGAAAAACAAAAACAAAGAAACAAAAAAAAAAACAACCAAACTTATCCAAAGATATATGCACCACCTGTGACTGCCTACATACTTTTACAATCACTACTGACTGTGTGGTTTTATTTTGTTTTTAATGGAGAGATAATATGGTTTGGCAATAGAAAACCATGCAATGTTTGGCTGGGAAGATGTTGTCCTATTTGCTCAAATTAGAGTTGGGATAATGCTGCTGGGAATCAGAAACCTAGAATCTGAAGTAGGATACGTAAAAGTGGCTGACAGCTTTTGGTGACCAAGCTGCCATCACAAAAAGCTATATTTAATTCACATCATAAAAACAAAACAAAACAAAACAAAAAAAACAAGGTAGCCTGATTATAGCGGTATTTAAAGTGTCAGGAGACATTTAGTAAATACAAAAGTTTCTATTTTCATTTTCAGATGTAAAAATGGCTAAGCTATATCATTTACTACTCAGCTACACTGAACTTACATGACATGAGGCTTTGCTAGGTCCATCATGCCAAAAGCCACAAACCAAATGCTTAGTGGACCCAGGTAGGGCATGCAAATGAGGGAAGGGCCAGGTGGAACACAATAGGAAGTGGTGGGGATTGGGGCAAACGGAACAGTACAGCTCAGTCTAAAGGGTAGAGACTCTTCAGTTAAGGCCGGCTGCTGCCTCCCAGGGGAATTCAGATCCAGTGTTAGCAGATGTTCTGAATTTTCACGAAAAGACAGAAGACTGGATTTTCATGCAAAACTACCCAAATTTCAATTCTTAGAAATCACAAGTGTGTGGGGCAAATATAAATTCGTTGAATATAGCCCACAAATCACCAATAATAAGCAGCTATAGAAAGGGAAATAGAACCCCCCTTCATATCTCTTCCACCCCTTACCTGATCTCTTTCACCCCTTACCTGAAGGCATTTAGGTTTCTGTACAAGTAGAAGAGACAGGCACAAGCTTGAGATTAAATGCCAAAAGAACTTCAAGGAAATCTTATGATGATGAAAGATTAGCTTAACAAATAGTCAATTTAATGTTAATAGCCTACCACAATTTCACGGGCATCAGTACCAAGTTTATTAAATGAAATTAAGTGATAACACCTATATGTTCCTACAACTCATTTTCAAATTTGTTTTTCTACCCCTCATCTCTTCATTTCTCAGATAATAAAACAGAAAAGCAAAGCAGCCAAATTGCCCAAGGCTCTACATCAAGTTAGTGGTAGAGTAAAACAAAAGTCTGCTGAGTTTTAGTCCACTGTTCTCACTCTAGCATGGCTGCCCAGGATAACCTATTTCATAGATACTTATTGTTTATTTTGCTTTGCACATTACATTTGACAATGTTATAATATCATAGTATGTTAGAAAAGGGAGGGTTACTGTAAACAACTGAGTTCAGTTCTCAACTTTTTTCTGCTTCTATTTTGTTCACCTGCATAATATATTACTAAGAGAAATATTTCCTAAATGAAAATACATTCATAATCTAAGGTGGAGAGAGAGGCATAGACCCTGGAGTGTGGAAGGGAACGTTATGTGTAGACAGAACTATACCTGGCAGATATGGTCTTCCACCAACCCCTCACCGCTGGGTTAAAAATAATTAGAATAGTGCCTCCTCCCTCTTACTTTTCATTTGACAAGTTAGAAAGCGAGGAGAAGTTAAATGACTGACTTGCCCAAGTTCACAGAATTAAAAAAAATGCAAAAACAAGTGTGGAACTCAATCTCTTAGACTGAAACATATGGCAATGAAGGGGACTCTAACATTTTTGAATACCATCCTCAAAGACATTATCACAGTTTGCGGGGTGTGGGGGGGGCGGGGGGGGGTGTTTGTGGTTGTTAGTGACTTTTCTGGAACACCAGACACATAGTTTCTCTTACCTCCCATCCTTCCATTTCCAGTCCTCTCTTCCCATATATATCATAGATGGCCCTGGTTTGGGGGTCACTAAGCACTGCAAATTAAAAATCAAACATTTTATAAGGTACAAAATTCACCTTTTGATCCTTTCTGAAAATAGTGTCATTCGGTGAGTCTGCCTTTCTTTGTTCTTTCCTGTCCAATCACAATCTTCCTGGAGACCCTCTTCATTCCATACACATCTTTTCTCCTAGTTGCTTTTCTGATCCAAACTAAGACACGTTTAAAGGAAGACCACAAATGAAGAGTCGAATTTCCCCAGTGTCCAAGCTACGCTTAACCATGCGGTGCACTCCTGAGGAAGCTGCACTGACTCTTTTGTATCACAAAAGTTGTTTTTAAAAGACTATAGTATGTTTCCGCCAGAGTGTATAAAAGTAAATTGACTTGAAAGAGCTAATTCCAATTTCTAAAGAAATAATGCAAAACTAGGGATAGGCTCTGACACCAGAAAAATTTGATATATTTTTTACCATATAGTTTTACTAACTCCTAAGACAATGTAATTCTTTTTTTCTCCTCTCCTTTTTACTAGTAAACGATTTTAATAATAAGACACAAAGCACTTGTCATAATGGTGTCAGCGGCATCATCCAACAGCATCAGAAAAAAATTTCTCCATAAGAGTGAAAGCTCTTCACAGGATGTCTGAACCAAGTGTAAGCGTTAGTGAAGCTAACAGTCGTTACTTCCCTCACCTACTTTGTCGATTTCTATTTAAGACCTTTGCATCTTCTCCCCCTAGAGACTTCCCATATATTTTAGGCCTTATTAAAAAACGATGTAAATGATTCTATCCATATTCAAATCTTATGGGAAAGAGAGAAATGCTAACTGCTGAAAAACATGGGAGCCAAACTTGTTTAGTTAATCTCTAGGATTTAATAAGGAATTATTTATTCACTATTTTCCTTTCCTCTCCCTTTAGGTTAAGCACTGGGGTGAGGCGTGCTGCCACAGCATTTTTAGGAGCACTGGGTGGTTTTTCTGTTAATTCTTTCCCAAATTTCCAAAACAATACAAACAAGCTATGTGGATAAATCAGATGAAAGTAAAGGTAATTTGGCCACTGAGCTGGAGGAGATGAAATAAAAGCCACAGGCTTTTGGTCGAGACCACCACATAAATGGTCTCTCTCCGCACAGGGGCTCTGCTCAGGATGCTTCACCGGCTGTGCGGGACCATGCGCCTTGGCCTGACGTTTGCTGGCTGTTAGAACCTAATTTTTAGGTAAAACTATAAAATGACATATAGTGCATGCTTTTATGTCCACAATGAGAAGTCACTCTTGTAAAGAAATATATTATCTGAGTTTCAGTTTGTCTAATTAAGAGGCAAATCACCAAATGGCTCTGGAATGACTCATTTATTTCATTTGGTATAAATATTCTATGAGACTTCACAAGAAAATCACAATATTTTCCTTCTGATATACGTAACATTTAAGTATACAAATCTGAATTCTTGATACTATTTCCTATTAACCGTCTTAACATCATTTCCCTTCTTTTGTGAGACTCTTTCTTTACTGACTGCTATACAACCAATAAAATCACTTTCTGATGAAAAAATGTTCTTGCATTTGCTCACAAAAAGGAATAAAAACCTTTCTTGTAATGATCAGCCTTTTATCTCGAAGGATTCCCTTTAGAAGAAAATGAGCAAATGATTTAAACTTGAGCATTCCCCTGCAATTCAGAACCTGTTCTCTTACTTTGCCTCTACTCTCATTTTCTACTTACTGGACACATATTGATTTCTAAAGCAAAGACTAAGCTTTCAAAAGACCCTGACAGTAAAAGGTACAAAACTAACCACCTCTCTCACATACCTCTGAGGATTCTCTTTCTCTATGCCCCACAAATCAAGTCTCCTAAAAATCGAGTATCTGCTACAAGGGTATTTCTACAAAGCCAACTCCTCCACTGACCTTCATAAGCCTGGTGAACAAGGTTAAACAGTCGTTCCGCTTGTGATTTGAGCTCCGGGTCTCTATGCTTGTCGGGATGGTAAAGCATACACAGTCTCCGGTAGGCAGCTTTTAACTCTTCAGAAGAGGCCTACAGAAAGAAAAATTCAATTAGTGGACAATCAATGCTATTTATACATTATCAGAATCAGCCTTGAAATGGGAACCTGTCAGCCACATTCTAACATGTTTGCTCTCTAAATAAAGGATATAATGAAGTTATGCTTTATTACCTCAATAAGCCTTTTTTTCCACAGTTAATAAAGTGATCAATTATGTACATCAATAGTGACTGTGTTTTGATGGGAACTGCTGCTATCAGATGGAACAAAAGCTTGGGTCTCTATATTGGTTCAATGTGCTCTGAGCTGGAACTAAAAACTCCATGGAAATCAGCTTACTCTTTTAACCTCAGTTATTTGAAGTCAATCATACCCAGGGACTCTCAATGTAAAATTTGTTCAGAAAGAAAAAAGCTATCTGCCGTCAGAAAGAAATGCCATCTATTTAATCAGTTTTTGACAAGGAAACAATGAACATTAATCCTTAAATATCAAAGCCAAATAAAATTGCAAAACCAACACATACCCTCTAATTCAACATCTAATTCTAAACAGTAGCACATAGAGCAGGCAAGAATGCTTTCCTAACATTTAAAAACAAACATCCCCTCTGCAACACACACAACTCTGGTTCACAAAAGCAGGGAATTTGACTGGGGGAATATATCATACTATCAGAACAGGCAATACAGGCAAACGGGCTCCGGGTGGGGTTTAACCACCCAGAAGGGAGGAATGAGGACCAATGATAAAAACCCACACTCTACTTGGCCTGCCTCACAGCCGCCAAGAAATTCTCAGACACCACTTCCTTAGAGGCCCTAGGAAAACTGGACAGTATTTGGCTGATCCTTCATGTGGGTCTGAGAAGTGCTGTTTCTGATTTTAGTAGGAGTCTCAGACACCATGTTGGCCTATCAGAGGTGCCACCTGAATGATTTGTAAATAAGAAGCATTTTTATTTTGGAAGGCAACACCACCACACTGACAACAGAAGCACATTTCTGGGTCATTGAAAACATGCCAGAGGAGCCCAAAAAACTGGCCATCTGGCAGAGAAATGGGAACAGTACTGAGTGAGGATGGGGAGGGCTGACTGTCCCCTTGGATCAGGGTCTGGAACAAGGATCCCCAAGGAAAAAGGTCACAGAGACAGATGTAATCAAGGGACAAAGGCCACAACAGAAAACATCAAAGTATAGACTTTCCACAATTTTAAAATGTCTTCCAATTCCAGGACTAATTAATATCTTTTCATCGAGGAAAAAAGTAAAACTTTACTGTATTATAGTAATAATTATTGGTATGAAATTAAAATATTTTATATGGGACTAAGTTATTCATATGTTACAAAACTAGGAGATTTAGGGAAGCTTATCAGATATTTTTAAACAAGGAATTCTGAAGAATGACAAAGAAGACAGTAAAGGTGACTGGGAAGACATGCAGAGGACATGAGCCAGGAGGAGAGGTGCTGGGGGACGCCCCAACTGCACCACGCACTCAGGTCCAGCCCTTCACCACCGTGCCCGGGCCAGTTTTGTGGTCTGAGGAGTAGGTGGTTGTCCTGGTTTGAAAGATTTGTGTACCCTAGAAAAGCCTTGTCTTAATACTGATCCATCTTGTGGAGGCAGCCATTTCTTTAATCTTTTAATCCCTATCAGTCACCGCAGGCTGGAAACCTGATTAGATTATCTCCACGAAGATGTGACACACCCAGTTGTGGGTATTAACCTTTGATTAGAGGGAAATGTGACTCTATCCATTCCAGGTGGGTCTTGATCAGCTTACTGGAATCCTTTAAAAGGGAAACATTTTGGGGAGAGCCACAGAGCCCACATAGTCAGAGACCTTTGGAGATGAAGGAGGAAAATGCCCCCAAGGGAGCTGCATGAAATAAGAAGCCTGGAGAGAAAGTCAGCAGATGTCGCCATGTTTGCCATGTGCCTTTACACTTGAGAAAGAAACCCTGAACTTCATTGGCCTCCTTGAACCAAGGTATCTTTCCCTGGATGCCTTAGATTGGACATTTCTACAGCCTTGCCTTAATTTGGACATTATCACAAGCTTAGAACTGTAAATTTGCAACTTAATAAATTTCCCCCTTTAAAAGCAGTTCTGTTTCTGGTATATTGCATTCTGGCAGCCAGCAAACTAGAACAGTGGTTATGGCAGACAACATGGAAGGGTTTTTCCAGCTCTAACTTCGCATAATTCTGTTATTCAGAAAGGAAATGGTTAGACCTGAAGCACTCTGCTTTTCTTTTAAAAAAAGTTAGAGGCTTTTAGTGTGGCCAGAGGCATATCTGCATGTAATTCTGTTTTAAAACAGGAGCTTCTGTAAAATATTAACAACTTCATTGTAAAAGGGGCAAGGATTCTGTCGATTGGGCATCTTTTTGCATCAAGAATTAAGTAGACTTCTGCCCCATTCTATCTCTAATCTCTTTCTTCTATCTTCTCTTTGGTGTAGCCTTTGGGAATTACATCATCTAACATTTTTTAGTTGAATGCCTTTCTCCCTTCTCTCCATCTGGTTATCTATGTTATTTACTCAGTGGTAACACAGGAACTTTCAATTTTGGCGGTTAAGAACACAGGCTTTGTAGTGGGGACAACCAAAGCAATAGGCTGAGCCCCCAATCTTGGGGTTTGTTCATGTGAAACTTAACACCACAAAGGATAGGTTAAGCCTACTTAAAATTAGACCTAAGAGTCACTCCCCAGAGAACCTCTTTTGTTGCGCAGATGTGGCCTGTCTCTCTCAGCTAACATGACAAGCAAATCACTGCACTCCCCCTCTCTACGTGGGACATGACTCCCAGGGGCATGGACCTTCTTGGCAATGTGGGACAGAACTCCTAGAATGAGCTGGGACTCAGCACCAAGGGATTGAGAAAACCTTCTCAACTGAAAGGGGGAAGAGAGAAATGAGACAAAATAAAGTGTCAATGGCTGAGAGATTCCAAACAGAGTCGAGAGGTTATTCTGGAGGTTATTCTTACACATTAAATAGATATCAACTTTTTAGTTAAGGCAAAACGGAGAGGCTGGAGGGAACTGCCTGAAAATGTAGAGCTGTGTTCCAGTAGCCATGTTTCTTGAGGATGATTGTATAATGATACAGC
>PVIY010039104.1:8781-23450 GCA_004026745.1 Myrmecophaga tridactyla
TTTTTTTTTTTTTTTTTTTTTTTTTTACTGTACAAATTCCAAGATGAATTGAAGGAACAGCAAGCCTCTGTTGGCAATTGAGTCTGGGCCTGGAAAATTAAGCAAAAGATATCTCAATACTGAGAGCAAAACCACAAAGAGAGGGAAATCATGGGGGAAATGCTTAAAAGGAAGACGGAGGATGGATGTAGAGACTTAACGTGAATAATAGGAGTTGCAAGAGAGGGAAAAAGAACAGATGTATGGATGCATTAATTAAGGAAACAGCAGAATACGTTTTCCCTGGTTTGAAGAAAGACTCAAGCCTGCAATTTAAAATGCTCATTAAGTTCCAGGCAGAGTTGATGAAGAAAAACTAAAAACCCACACTTGGACATATTCTGGCAGAGTTCCTAAATTCAAACATTAAAAGATTTTCAAGCTTTCAAACATTAAATCCAAAATGAGTATGAGAGCTGAATCATTATATTGATAATTCTTTTAGTCTCCAGTACCTTAGAGAAGCTAGAAATAAAAAACTAAAATTGTGGAATTGCAATCCATACCAAACTCTGAAATCTGTTCTACAACTAATTGTGGCAGTGTACTTTGAAATGTATTGCTTTTCCATATATATGTTATTTTTCACAGAAAAGAAAAAAAAAGAGGAGGAATATACCAGAGAAGGTAGGATTTAACAAATGAGTATGACTACTGAATCATTATATTGATATTTCTTTTGGTCTCCAGCATCTTGGAGCAGCTGGAAAGAAAAGCCTGAAATTGCGGAACTGTAACCCATACCAAACTCTGAAATTTGTTCTGTAACTATTTGTTAAAATGTACTTGGAAATTTGTTGCTTTTTTTGTATATGGGTTATATTTCACAATAAAAAAATGTTAAAAGAAAAAACATAAAAACCATATGTGCAGGTTTGAAATGATGTGTATACCCTAGAAAAGCCATGTTTTAATCCTAATCCCATTTTGTAAAGGCAGCCATTTCTTCTAATCCCTATTCAGTATTGTATGCTTGAAACTGTAATTAGGTCATCTCCCTAGAGATGTGATTTACTTAAGAGTGGTAGTTAAACTGGATTAGGTAGAGGCGTGTCTCTACCCATTTGGGTGGGTCTTGATTAGTTTCTGAAGTCCTATAAAAGAGGAAACATTTTGGAGAAAGCTAGAGATTCGGAGAGAGCAGAGAATGCTGTAGCACCACGAAGCAGAGAGTTCATGAGCTAGTGACCTTTGGAGATGAAGAAGGAAAACGCCTCCTGGGGAACTTCATGAAACTGGAAGCCAGGAGAGAAAGCTCCTGTGCCCTTCCAGCTGAGAAAGAAACTCTGACTGTGTTTGCCATGTGCCCTTCCAGATGAGAGAGAAACTCTGACTGTGTTGGCCATGTGCACTTCTACTTGAGAAAGAAACCGTGAACTTCATCGACCTTCTTGAACCAGGGTATCTTTCCCTGGATGCCTTAGATTGGACATTTCTATAGACTTGTTTTAACTGGGACATTTTCTTGGCCTTAGAACTGTAAACTAGCAACTTGTAAAACTCCCTTCTTTAAAAGCCATTCCATTTCTGGTATATTGCATTCTGGCAGCTAGCAAACTAGAACACCATATGAAAACAAAGGAAATGGCTGACACTAGAAAAGGAATGACACTAGACAAAAACAGAAGAAATAAACCCACAAAATACTGAGGGAAGAGGACTGCAACCCAAAATCCTATCCCAGCTGAGAAAGCCACAATTCTCCTGTCAGGGTGAAAGAGGTGTTTGAAACTATGCAATGATTCAGTGCTTATGTCACCCACATATTCCATATAAGGAAATACTGGGGCAAGGACCCTAAGCCAATAAAATGTTACTCAAAACAGAGTCCTCAGAGAGGGCACAATTAGGTGAGGAAGCAGTCAAGTGACTCCTCTGTACATCTATGTGCGTGTGTGTGCATGTGTGTGTAATTTTCCACTTAGACATACATATATTTAAATCTAATTTGAAAATGACAGAATGACTAGGAATTTGTAATGTAAGTACTAAATGGAAGAAACATCCTACAGGGGGGATCCTCAAAATGTCTAAAAGTAGTAAACTATCTCACTAAACCTTGGAAAAAGTGGAAGGAGCAGGTAGAGGCGAAAAGTAAATGTTTTTTAAGGTTCTATCTGGGATAAGAGTCAGAAAATGCAAGTATTATAAAGGTGGGAAGGGCAGTGAGATAAAAAAGCACTTATCTTGATTTCATATTAATAGCAGAGAAATAGTGATTCAATAAAACACCTGGAATGGGAAAGTTACCACTAGAAGTGTGGGAAAATATAATAGAAATTCTACATTTAATACCGTATTTTCAAAGCACATTTAGAACAAAGTGATTTTTGTTTCAATATTGAAAAGAAAGGACTAGGCAAACAGATAATCAGGAAAATACAAAAAAAAAGGGGGGGAAGTATAAATACTATTATTAGTAATCAAAGCCATATTTAAAATTAAGAGCCTCAATAAGAACAAAGAAAGTTATAAAATATAAAGTCACCATTTATGAAAAGAATGTAACAGTCATAAATCTATGTATCAAATATATTTTTATTGTGAAAAATAACATATATACAAAAAAACAATAAATTTCAAAGTATATTGCAACAATTAGTTGTAGAACAGATTTCAGAGTTTGGTTATAGTTCCACAATTTTAGGTTTTTCCTTTTAGCTGCTCTAATCCACTGGTACTAAAAGAAATATCAATGTAATGATTCATCAGTCATACTCATTTGTTAAGACCTATCTTCTTTGTTATAACTCCTCCTTCTCCTTTGATCTTTCTCCCAGTATTTAGGGGTATTTGGGCTACGTTCATTCTAACTTTTTCATGTTGGAAGGGGCTGTTGATAATATGGGATAGGGGGATGGAACTAGTCGATGTTCTGGAGAGGTTGGCCCCTCTGGGTTTCAGGACTTATCTGGCCTAGGAATCCACATGGAAGTTGTCAGTTTCCGGAAAGTAATCATATTGCATGGAACCTTTGTAAAATCTCAGATAAAGCCCTAGTTGTTCCTTAGGGTTGACAGGAATGGTTTTGGTTGGCGTTTGGCAAGTTATGATAAATAGCAATATCTAGCTGAAGCTTGCATAACGAGTAACCTCCATAGTAGCCTCTCAACTTTATTTGAACTCTCTCAGCCACTGATACCTTATTTGTTACAGTTCTTTTCACCCTTTTGGTCAGAAAGACATTATCAATCCCATCATGCCAGGACCAGGCTCATCCCTGGACCAAATATTTTAAAAACTAAATTTATGAAGCAAAAGCCATTAAAGAGTTTTAAAAACAAATGTGGAATCCTTGATTTTATTGTGCGATATTTTAATAATTGCTCTCATAAGTATAACTTCTATATTTTTGTTTATGCCTGTGTTGAGTTATAGTTGCCATTGTTTATGGTTTGATATAGACCCTCAAGTGCAATTAATCTTAGAAAAGTAGAGCATTTAGGTATAAAATTTAGTTATAAAAACTCCAAGTAAGTCTGCCTGGCTTGAACGTTGGTGATCTCCTCATCACACTATGTGCCTCTTTTAGGCCGGCAAGAAATCACAGGCTCCACCGAGGCAGAGGGCATCAAAAAGAGTCCCTGAAACTCTCTCTGAGGGAATGTTCACTTGCTGCCCACTCAGTGTAGCCTCAGGCTGGTCATTCTAACACAACCCTTCAGTAGAGACCCTTTGGTTCCTGAGGAGAGGACTTCTGACCTTCATAAGGCAGCCCCATGCCTAAGGCTTTGGGCAACAGGTAAAAAGGCATGAGTGTCCTGAAAGAGACTCCAGCTCTCACGTCCCTCTGTGGGTCACTGCCTAGATTCAATCCTAGAGGCAAACATTCATCTCTCTTCAGTTGCAACAAAAAATATTTCTCGACCACGCAATTTGTGCAGACCACCTATTCTGGGCTTCTTTTTTAGGTCCTATTTCCTTAAGATTTCCTTCAGGTCTGGTGGATGAACCAAAGTAATAGGACTCGTGTGTGGCTTCAAAGTGATCATATTCAGCGATCGTTGGGCAATAGTGCATAGGCAGGGCTGATACATGGCAGAGAGGGCTGATACATAGCAGAGTTTCTATCAAGTAAAAATGAGAAATAAGTGTGCTCACTCTATGTGAGTTTTAATGAAGCTAAATCTATTCAATTTAAAAGATTTTTCTTTATCCTGATATGATGTTCTTCCTCTTTTTAGCTTTAAAGTGTTCTTTCTTTTATGCAGTTATCCCAGATGGTAGAGGGTTTTTTTGTTGTTGTTTTTGTTTTATGTTCTTAACCTACAAAATAAAAAGTTGGTAACCCTAGGTCCCCAAATAAAATGATCTATCACTCTGTGAAACTCAACAATGTGAGAACCCCTTTTCTCTTTGGTTTCTTTTCTGTAGCTCTAAGGACTACCCATATAAAGGTGATAATGCAACATTTCTACAGGCATCTCTCTCTCTATGCAAATGTACTTTGGCCAGCAATGCAAATGGTCTGTTTTTTCAAGGAGCTGGATTTATTCCAGAGGAATGGAGGCTTCATTCTGCAGAAATCTTCCCTGGAGACTGGAAGAACATGCTGCCTTGCTAAGTGTTGCCTATCCTAATCACTCCTAATTCTTTAGAAATCCTTGATAGAATCTGTCTCCACATTGCTAACTTACATAATAAGCCTGAATACTTGGCCCACCACATATTCCCTGAGGAGATTCATCATAATCTAATGTCATCTGAAAGAATCATTCTCAGGTACACATACAGCAATCGCCACAAATATGACAAAAGTAGCCCTGAATGTATCTTCAAAATCCAAAAGAAAACAAATGAACCACAGAGGTTATAATCTTACCAAAAGCAAGCCAAAGATAGACAAGTCTCTATCTTCACTTCCCTTATGATTTTTATCCCTCCAAATTTCAAAAACATTTCTAATGTTATTTTCATCTTTTAACTCTTAAAGTTTTAGGAACTTTAAACTTGAATTGAGTTTGGCAATTTGGCCATTTCCCAAGGCCTGGTTAAGAACAAAACTTTGCTTCTTTCCCCCACAGAATGCAGCAAGGAGTAGGGAAGTTTGATCTGTCTGATAGCAAAGATCTAAGTTTGAATCCTGACTGAAAATAGTTTATTGGCTGTGTTACTTTCAGTAAGCTTTTAACCTCCCTGAGCCTCAGTTTCATCTTTCGTAAAATGAGAATTATAAGACCAGCAGCGCATAGTTGTAATGTATCTGGTATAAAGTAGTCAAAAGAACACTAGTTCTGTTTTTTAAAATCCCAATTAAAGTAAGATAAAAATTTTGTTTTAATTTTAAATGAATTTAAACAGGATGCCTTTTTTTTCCTGTTTTTATTATAGGGGGGAAAAAAGTTGGAAGAAGCATTAGGGAAGACAAGATTGTTTCTCAAGTTGGTGAAGAGTTATGCAAATGAACCTATAGTGAAAAGGGTTTTGTGCCCAATGTTTTGCCTACCCATAATGACAAATATCTAAAATGCCAAATAAGAACCACAAGTAGTCCCGGCTTTAATTTCACACCGCTGTCACTTTAACCAAACAGTGTCCTTAGCACTGTGCTCCAGCACTGAATCATTATTGACTCAGAGGTTTATAAATACCACTACTTGAATCATTTGGAGTTTTCTTTCGTGGTCTCCTATCTTCCTCTGTAAGTTTCAATTAGGCCTGACCCTGTAAAGGAAGCGATATCTGACAAGTTCAGTTCCCACTTCAGTGGGGCTGCTAAGTCTCTATGACGTACATGATACATTTATAAGAAGGAACATTCTAAAAATAGGTTAATGTATTCTCATTCAATTTCACTAAATAACTGATGTAACTTGAAGACAGCAAAGCTATACTCATCGGTTTGCTCTAGCAGCTTACTAAATGTCAGAAAGAAACGGAAATGTTCTAAAATGGACATGACTCTAATGTCTTACAAGATAAATTAGAATGCATACTGTTTTATAGGAAAAATACTTTAATAAAATGATATTTTATAGATATATATATAAAACATGCAAAATCTAAATCTCATTTGGTAAGAATGGTTAAAGGATAGCACTCAGTAAGACAGCTAAGGTGCCATGTTGAAAGCAGCTGAAATGTAACTGTCAGCATATGAAACCATTTCAGTAAGGGATTTACTTGGGAAATAGGGGTGAAGAATTATAGTCAAAATGTACAAATCAACACTGTCAGACTCAACCCATCATCTATGCTAACAATAATCTACAACATCAAAGATAAAAAAAAGACCCTTATATTTGCTTTTGAATATTAGTATTTGCAATAGACATCTCCTCAATTATATTTAGGACTCATTCGCCCTTTTGGGGGTATTCATTGCCTGATGGGTGGGGAAAGATATCCAAAATCACCTTCATGGGCACAGGGAAGCCAGGGAGATGAAATCTTGCTAGAGCTAATCTGCAAAATGATTAGTGTGTGTGTATAAGGAAGGGGTGTGACCTAGAACACTGAGAGCATGGAGTGAGGCCAATCCTCACACTTGTGGTGCCTCAGCAGTCTATCAGGCATCCCCAGGGAGAAGGGTAGATAGGAAAACTCCTGTTCATTTCAGTGATTCCCCCTCTTCCAGAACAAGTATTGTCATTAATGCACTGGGATCCACAGATCTGAAAAAAAAGTGCTCCCCCAAATTAGAGAACAAGTCCTAGGGAAGCTCATACCATGCTGAGAGTGACCCTAAAGAGAATATGCAAAAGAATCATATCAAGGTCCCAGGGCATTTCTGATTCTTAGGAAGATGAAATGCAATTTATACAAAATTCTTGGTAATCTTTTGAATTCTGACAAAGGTGACTCAGAACTAGTTTAAGTCCTCCTCCAGAAACAGACAAAAATCACAAAAGAAGAGAGACACCAAAAGCAAGTCCTTAGTGTTGATAGTAAGTAAAAATATTGTCAATATCTCCAAAACTGGGAATATTCTCCCATCTATAAAGTAAAGATGAGGGAAGATCAAAGGATCTCATTGAAAGTTAACACAGTTATCCCATCCTGGAAGTGGTGCCAAGAGTACAAGAAGTAAGTAAAGCAAATCTTGACAAATTTCACCAGCAATTGCTAAAAATGAGGTATGAGGGCAAGGGTGGGCAACAGAGGAGACAGATCCAAAGATTCAGAGGCTACAGGCAGTGGGTACAAATCAAGCCTGTGAGCACCAACAGTAACAGCTTGCTGCCTACCCAGTTTCTCAATAGCAGCATAGGTTCATTCTGACATGGGGAAGCTCTTTCCTAAAGTGAGGGAGGGGCCTCTGAAAGGGCATGAGCAGACCATGAGAAAGAAGACCACACCCCATGAAGATATTTATTCCATGGGAACTTACTGCAGCATCATGTTGGAGCAGCACCACCAACGAAATGCTGCTGGCCTCAAGAATTTTCTCTCATCCAAATTTTTGCCTACCTGGCTACTTCCTCCACGTGGAAAGCATATTCCCAAACTAAACGGACAACCTCCTACAATGATGGGGAACTCCTGCAATTTAATGGGTAAAAGGCCCAAGGAAAAATCCCAGGGTGTGTGCCACATGCATCTTGTGTACATGAAGTAGAGGCCAGGCTGAACAGAAAACTGGATATGAAAATATCTGGCCTCTGGTGGTATAATTTTGGCAAGAAGAAACTCACTTCTGTGACAAATAGGTTGTTTCCCTTTCCCCCTCCCTGGCCCACATATGAACCCAGTTCCCTCCCTCTCTATTCAACCTGCTAAAAGATTGAACTGACGATATTATCTGTTCTAGTTTGCTAGCTGACAGAATGCAATATACCAGAAATGGGATAACTTTTAAAAGGGAAATTTAATAAGTTGCTAGTTTACAGCTTTAAGGCCATGAGAATGTCCAAATCAAAGCAAGTCTATAAAAATGTCCAAATTAAGGCACCACCAGGAGGTTACCTTCACTCAAGAAAGGCCGATGAAGTTCAGGGTTTCTCTCTCAACTGGAGAGGCACATGGTGAACATGGTGGCATCTGCTAGCTTTCTCTACCAGCTTCTTGTTTCATGAAGCTCCCCTGGGGGCGTTTTCCTTCTGCATCTCCAAAGATCTCTGGTTAGGCATGCTCTGTTATGGCTCTAAAAGGGACTCTTTCCAAAATGTTTCCTCTTTTAAAGGATTCCAATCAAGGCCCACCTGGAATGGGTGGATTCACATCTCCCTCAAATCAACAGTTAGTATCCACAGTCAGGTGAGTCACATCACTATGGGAACAACCAAAAAGCTTCTAGCCAGCAATATTAAATGAGGATTAAAGGACATGGCTTTTCCCACATCTACGACAGATTCAAACCAGCACATTATCCTTACAACAGTTCCATAGTGGCAGACTGCAGAAATGGCCTTGAGCGTCATTGTGGTGAAAGTTCACACTGGGTTCTCAAGTTCACACTCCGGTGCCCAAATCAGGAAGTTCTAGTTGCAGATTACCCGGAATGCCTACTTCCAGGCTAGCCTCAGGACCAGGATCTCAGGACCTGTTCCAAGGAATGTGAAAGGAAAGAGGAAAGAAGGGAGGTGGACAACTATAGACTCCTTTGCTAATGTTTCTGGCTTTAAGGGGAGAGGTGGGAGATGGGAGGTAAAAAAATGGAACTAATGATTCTGGGAAGTCTTTGGGCTTTGCTTATGAAAACTTTTACAGAACTTTAGACAACCTTAAGGGCTCATTAGATATAAGAAGCAATGATTTATAATGTGAAGTTCTATAACAGACTGCAAAAATGGCCACAGTTCTCCAGCCCTCTGTTTATCCATGTCCTTTGCAATGTGATTTTGAAGTGCCTCTCCCTGGGCTCACCTTGAGACTTGTCCATTTCTAAAGCTAGGCCTCAAAAGCCATGTGCCCTCCCATTTTTTCTCATGTGCAACCCTGCCCAGCCACCACGTGAACAGTCTCTGGAGGGTGAAAGACTACGTGGGACAGAAAGGACCTGTCCCAGCTGAACTCATGGTAGACCATCCAGCCCTCAGCCAACCTAGAAGCTGACTGCAAATAATGTAAAAAATTTCAAATGAGACCAGAGAAATAGCCACTAGAGACCAGGTCCAATTATCCATTCATGGATCATGAGCATATAAATGGTGGTTGTGTTAAGTAACTATGTTTGAGAGTGATCCTTTGCATAGCAACAGAAAACTGATTGAGAGTCATCAAAGAAGTAGTAGTCTCTGGGCCTAAGACAGAAACACTGTTCTGGTTAGTATTCTATCTAGGACATAAAAGCAACAGTAATATTCTTTAGTGGATTAAGATGTTTCATATGAGTGCATTTGCTTTTGATTGCTTCTCCATAGAAATCCTCCTAGGCAGTCATGCTGGGAATTTGCTTATCAATCCAAGAATGAGAGAGAAGTAGGAGAAATGTCTGGAGACAGTAGAATCACAAAACCAAGAAAATGAATTCTGAATCAGTGGCCATTAAAAGCAAATGCCAATAAATTAAAAACTGAAAGGTCCATTGGATTTGAAATTTTGAAAGTAACCATTTTTAGGACAGTTACAGAGGTGTTGTGGGATGGAAGACAAATTCCACTGGTTTGAGAAGTTAATGGGAGTTGAAAGGTGGATAGAATAGTTTACACTAGTCCATTGGTGTGCTGATAAACCAGATGGTCTGGGGGAAAAATAGAAGCCCTAATTTGTAATATTTGTCCCTTTCTGTGGTGTAAATAATTCCACCATAGTCAATTTCAAGCTAGCAATAGCTTAACAACCAGCTCACAAAATTCCTAAATACTTAACAGTTAGTTCTTACTAGCCAGTGAGAGCTGACTACAGTAGACCCATGCTTCTTCCTTTAAGAAGCTTAGATGAGAAAGGAAAGAAAAAGGGGGAAAAAATGTAGCTAAAGTGAAGTTCAAATTAAGGGGAGAATTTTATAGTATGGGAGAGAATTGACTATGCCAACCCTTGCATATTAATTCCTCAATGGGCTTCCAGGTTGTGATGAAATAAAATAAGAGCTTTATGGTCCGAATAATTATAGCTCCAAAACTGGATCACCCAGAACAAGCCTCTGTATATACAATCTAACCTGTGGGAAATTTTTGCACCAGTTCTTTCTTTTTTAATTTTTATTAATAAAATCAATCAACATACAACACAAACAGTCTTAACATATGAACATTCCATATTTGGTGTGCACTCAATGGCTCACAATATCATCACATAGTTATATATTCATTGCATGATCATTTCTCAGAACATTCATATTACTCCAGAAAAAGAAATAAAAAGAAAAAAGAACAAACTCATACATATCATACCCCTTACCCCTCCCACTCATTAACCATTTGTATTTCCCTTTACCCAATTTATTTTAACATTTGTTCCCCCTATTATTTATTTATTTTTAATCCATATTTTTTACTCATCTGTCCATACCATAGATAAAAGAAGCATCAGAACAAGGTTTTCACAATCACACAGTCACTTGCGAAAGCTATATCATTATACAATCATCTTTAAAAAACATGGCTACTGGAACACAGCTCTACAGTTTCAGGTACTTCCCTCTAGCCTCTTTAATACACCTTAAACTAAAAAGGAGTTATCTATATAATGCTTAAGAATAACCTCCAGGATAACATCTCAACTCTATTTGAAATCTCTCAGCCACTGACTCTTTATTTTGTCTCATTTCTCTCTTCCCCCTCTCAGTTGAGAAAGTTTTCTCAATCCCTTGATGCTGAGTCCCAGCTCATTCTAGAATTTCTGTCCCACATTGCCAGGGAGGTTTACACCCCTGGGAGACATGTTCCACGTAGAGAGGGGGAAGCAGTGAGTTTGCTTATTGTGTTGGCTGAGAGATAAGCCACATCTGAGCAACAAAAGAGGTTCTCTGGTGGTGACTCTTAGGCCTAATTTTAAGTAGGCTTAATCTATTCTTTGCGGGGATATGTTTCATATGAAAGAACCCCAAGATTGAGGGTTCGGCCTATTGATTTTGTTGTCCTCACTACTTGCGAGAATATCAGGCCTTCTCTACATGGGTGTTCTAGTTTTCTATCTGCTGGAATGCAATATACCAGAAACAGAATGACTTTTTAAAAGGGGAATTTAATAAGTTGCTAGTTTACACTTCTAAGGCTGAGAAAATGTTCCAATTAAAATAAGTCTATAGAAATGTCCAATCTAAGGAATCCAGGGAAAGATACCTTGGTTCAAGAAGGCCGATGAAGTTCACAGTTTCTTTCTCAAGTGGAAGGGCACATGACAAACACAGAGTTTCTCTCTCATCTGGAAAGGCACATGGCAAACACGGCATCATCTGCTAGCTTCTCCTGGCTTCCTGTTTCATGAAGCTCCCCTGGAGGCATTTTCCTTCTTCATCTCCAAAGGTCGCTGGCTGGTGGACTCTGTTTCTTGTGGCTATGTTGTTCTGCTCTGCTCTCTCTGAATCACCTTCATTCTCCAAAATGTTTCCTCTTTTACAGGACTCCAGAAACTTCTCAAGACCCCCCCCCCCAAATGGGTGGAGACATGTTGTCATCTAAACCAGTTTAACAACCACTCTTGATTAAATCACATCTCCAGGGAGATGATCTGATTACAGTTTCAAACATATAGTATTGAATAGGGATTATTCTACTTTATGAAATGGGATTTTGATTAAAACATGCCTTTTCTAGGGGACATACATCCTTTCAAACCAACACAATGGGGAAGTTGAATTTTCCCTCTTTCCTACCATTCCCCCAAGGGGACTTTGCACATATTTTTTTATTCACTGTTCAAATCACTCTAGACTTATTGGGGCATCACTCTGGACTCTGGACAAACCTACAAAATCTCAAGGTTCCATGTACTTATGGTGTTCAATTAAACTGTCCATATAAATTATATTAGGAAATGCACTAGTCAAAATATAAATCTTGTACCAAATAAACACCTTTTTCTTTAGTCTCACACATAAGTTAAGGTTTTAAAATATAAATTACCATTTATTTTCAACACCCTGCAATACTGACATTCCTTTGTTCTTCCTTATACAAAACATTTTTTAATTTGTACCTTTAATCACTATCCTTGTACATGCTAGGCATTCCTAGATTATACCATCTCAGTCTTCATTGTCTATCTTTCCTTCTGATTTCATTTGTGCCCCCAGCCCTCCTCCTGCTATCATTTTAACATTCAGCTTCATTCAGTGTACTAACATTATCGTGCTGTAATTAGGTAGTATTGTCTGTCCATTTCTGAAATTTTACAATCAGTCCTGTTGCACAATCTGTATCTCTTCAGCTCCAATTATCCCATATCTACTCTATTTTCTCTCCAAGTTCATTCATGAATGTCAATTCATATCAGTGAAACCATACAGTATTTGTCCTTTTGTTTGTAGCTAATCTCACTGAGCATAATGTCCTCAAGGTCCATCCATGTTGTTACATACTTCATAACTTTATTCTGTCTTACAGCTGTATAATATTCCATCGTATGTATATACCACAGCTTGTTTGGCCACTTGTCTGTTGATGGACATTTGGGCTGTTTATATCTCTTGGCAACTATAAATAATGCTGCTATCAACACTGGTGTGCAAATGTCCATTTGTGTCCTTGCCCTCATGTCCTCTGAGTAGATACCTAGCAATGGTATTGCTGGATCATATGGCATTTCTATACTTAGCTTCCTGAGGAACTGCCAAACTGCCTTCCAGAGTGGTTGTACCATTTTACATTCCCACCAACAGTGGATAAGCTGCACCAGTTCTTAATGAATGGCCGACTTTGGAGGCAAGCAGGGATTGATACAGTCAATCAGTAATAACGGTGCACCCTTATGGAATATTCACTATGTGCCAGGCACTGTTATAAGCACTTTTCATGTGTTAATTCATTTATTCCTCGCAACAAGCTGATAATACATTGTTGCCCCAGTGTTAGCATCTTTCCCAATGCTGAATTAATTAGTATTCAATTTTTTTTATTCCCCCCAATTCCAATTTATAAAGGTAAGTGATCCTTTTTTATCCAATAAACAAATGATTGCCCAGAGAGACACATCAGGATAATCAGAATGTCCTTATTGTTCCAGAACTTGTGTGTCCTCTATTTTCTACATTATTTATCATCATGTCTCTCAGAGGACCATCCCAGGACAGCTCTTAGCTTCTGTCCTCTAAAACTACTAGAAAGAACTAACCTTGTTAAAATTGTCATCTTTGAACTTGATGACAATGTTTCCCTTCCAGTTGATGTTCAATTATAATTTTCCAATTTCTGATAGCAGAGAATGAACAAGGCTGCTTAACATATGTCCAAATAAATGGAACCAATAGATGTTAAAAGCAGCATCAGGCTCTGATACCAATTGCAGAAAAGTAAGGAGCAGCTGCAATGATGTTTTGAAATGTATCTTATTTTAATATTTCACAGAAAATTATTAAAATTAGAACTCAGATAAGTATAGCTTAGCAATCAAGAATCTTCCTATGAAACCACTACAAATTCTGCCTGAGAGGTCATTGCAAATTTTCCTAGCTCTCTAAAGATAATTAGTTTCTTTTGAATAATGCTTAAAGGAAAATAGTCTTCAGCTCTATGAGTGAGTTAATCTTCTGGGATTTTTATTTCCCAAAACAGGAAATTTCTCTGAAACTAGATAGTGCAAACCTTCAAAATTAAGGGGAAAAAATTCTAGGCAAATTGACAAATAAGAAATCAAAATTAATAAACTTATTCTCTAACTTCGTTATCTTTCATTTCTGGGAAGAGCTATCATGCTTTAATTTTTCACCGCCTAGAAATGAGAGGGAAATGCTCCTAATAGAAGTTAGAAATACACATATGCAGGTACTTGACAAGTTAAGCACTAGAACATCTTATCAGTGAAGTGGATCCAGTAAGAAGGACCATCCTAGACTAGTGAAGAGATATTCAGAAACAGAAAAGGATTAAATCTTGTAGAAACAGTAATTTTATCATCCTTCATACTGAAGTATCCATTGAATATCAGTTATAAGATCTGTTGGTTAGTACAATCATTCAACTTACGTGCTCCATCATTATGTTTATTTATTATTCTTATTGCTAGTAAACTATTGTTACATTTTGATTATTATTCTTAAGTTCATTATTAGGAAAAGAGTAATTTACATCTTTCTCAAAAAGATTGTGTCTAAACTAGAAACTATTTCCAGGTGGCTGCCAAGTCTTTCTTTTCCTAGAGTAAGAAAAGGGAAAAACATGCAACTTTGTCACTAGGCTAAGGGCAAAATCAAACTGAAATAGCATCTAAAGTGCAACAAAACACAAAAGGTGCATGAACTTTTCCTTAAAAGAGATAGTAACCTTCCTGGTGCCTGCCCATGCCAAAAAAAAAAAAAAAAAACAAAAAAAAACAGAGAGAGAGCTAGTAACCTTGGATTCAGTATAATCTATGACACACATCCCTAGAACCTAAATTCTGTCATAAACCCAAGAATCTGACCAACCTGGCCTCTGAGATGAGCTCCAGAAATGAGACTCGGTCCACAGGTCTGGTAGGAGGTGTCATCTCATTGAGTTGGAAGTGGTTGATCTTCCTCCACATCAGAGATGTGGTGTCTTTGTAGGCCCACGAAGAATAAGCTTTCTCTGGAAAGGTTTGCGAGTAAATTCCTTGAAATTATTAAACAC
>PVIY010039105.1:0-23364 GCA_004026745.1 Myrmecophaga tridactyla
ATCTATAATCATATACAGTTTAATTTTCTACATAATTGATACTTAAACTTCAATCATGGGAATCTTAAACAATTAGTCCACATTTTTTTAATAGAAATTGTTGTGAAATATATTTATTTTCTTGACTTTTAAAATTAATACCAAATACAGTTTAACCCTTTATCAAGAACTTATCACAATTGTAAATAAAATTTGTTGCATTATGTGATCTACATTGATGCCTCTAGTTATGATGGAAACAAGGACCTGATGTTTATGAATGAATGAATGAATTGTTGCTGTATCTTGCACACCTCTCCATGTGACTGTTGCTTCTCATCCTTCTTTCTTCCTCTTCCCTCCCTCTTTTTTTTCCCAATAAGTCTTTGACAGACCACATTTTCCCAATTTTAGATTAGTTTATGCATAGCAAGGGAAAAACAATTCCAAATTTCAGTCACTTGATGCATTCCACAGCTTAATCAAACTGATTTTTTTTCTTTATTTCTTGCTTAGATTTATCTCCAAAATAGAATATCATGAAAACGGCCTCCTTGGTGTGTTTCTTTCATAAAAACCTTAGCACTGCTCTGCCCTCCTGTTTGTATTCATATCATAATTCTCTCGAGGCTCCACAGAGCTTAGGCCTGCCTGTGAGTGATGTCAATTTGTATGTTTCACTACATTTCAACATTTTTCCTTTTCATTTATCTTATTGTATTGTTATTCTTTTTTGCTCTGATAGAATTATATTTACTTGAACTTTTTCAGGACCTTGTGATGCAGTGCAGCTGCAATAAACAGGAGAAGGTAAACTTGAGCCTGAAGGCTTTGCCTTATCGCTTGGGTTCTTACGTATCAATTAACTTCAGACTGTCTCATCCTGCAAGCATGGTACCCTTCGTACAAAAGTTTGTTCATATTTAACAGAGACTTGAGTTTGTCCTAATTCTGGCTCTGTGTAGGGCTCAAAGCAAGTAATTTAATCATGAGCAGCCAATTTGCCTCTATCTGTAAAATGAGGTAAAATGGGCAGGCTTTTATAAGAACTGTAGCCAAAACAAGACCAAATGATAGTAATAATTATAATAATGACAGTGATTAATTCAATATATCAAAGTTTGATTATTGTTAATCACTATCTTAAACACTTTATGTGAATGACTCACTTGTTCCTCTAGCAAAGCTAGGATAGGAGTATGATGATCTCCATTTAACAGATGAGAAAACTGGGAACAGAATTTACTTGTCCACGGTTTATTCAACTAGCCAGTGGTAAGGCTGAGATTTGAACTCAGGCAGACTTAAATGTTTGAGAAGTGCCTTTGCAAACACATAATTGTTTTTTAAATGTTGAATTAAAAAGTTACTTCAGATCTCTGGAAGGTGATATTCATGAAACAGAATATTAGCTGGTCTTTACACTAATCTAAAATTCCCATCTGTATTCCAGAGGATATGTTTTCTCTCCCAACTTAGTTTAATTACATCTAAAGCTGTTCAGATATCCATCCATCATCATTACATTTTCCAGGGCAGCTGTTGGCCACAAGGGGAAAATCTTCATATTAAAACTATTGAAACTATCACCCTCAAGGCATTTTAAGATGTAACTAATAGGATCCGTCTCCCTTGCCTGTGCCTTTGACTCCAGCTGTTGTCTTATCTCTCTCCTTCTGTTCACAGCCAAACTTGGCCTGCTTTTCCGACCTCATCTTCCTGGGTTTTCTGCCTCACTTGATGTTGTTACCACTTCCTGCTTCTATAAAGCCTCTGTGTCCCCAAAGTTTATCCTCTGCCTCTGTTCTAGCTCCTTCTCCCACTCTGAATCTTTTTATTTAAGGCTTTACATTTATCGTAACATAATGATAATTTGTGTCAGCCTCTTCATCACACTTTGAGCTTTCTGAACACAGGAATCTTTGCAACGGTCCCTCTTCCCAAATGGCCTGATGCCAGGTGAGGAAAAGACACTCCAGGAAATGGTGTTTAATGTGATTTGAAGCAGCTACCAATGAGAATGTTGGCAGGTAATCCAAGAATGACTCCTTGGGGATGATAAGCCTATTCCAAGAAAATCATGGATATTACTTTCAGGGGAAATTTTTCTTCACATTTGGGAGATGGTACATGTTTAAAGACTCTGAGGAGGAATTCTATAGAGAAAAAGTGGTTACATTTATTTAAGAAATGGGAAGATTACACAGTCTTAAGTGGGATTGCAGGATGCTGAAGGTTATACAGAAGGAAGGGTCCTTACGTTTTCAGCCCTGCTCTCCTGTCCTTAGTTCATTCTGTTTCAGAGGGAAAAAAAATGTGTTCAGAAAGTACTTTGAACATCAGGAATATTCTAATAGGAAAATTGTAGCTCTTTCAGGTAGTGAGAAGGGGTATAGAAAAAAATAGTGGAAACAAAGGCTAAAATAATTAAGTAGATGGAATACTAGCAATCAATGAGAGGGAGGGGTAAGGGGTATGGTATATATGAGTTTTTTTTTTCTTTTTACTTCTTTTTCCGAATTAATGCAAATGTTCTAAGAAATGATCACAGTGATGAATGTACAACTATGTGATGATATTGTGAGTTATTGATTATATACCAAGAATGGAATGATCAAGTGGTAAGAATGGTTGTGTTTTGTATGTTGCTGTTTAAAAAAATTAAAAAATTAAAAAGAAGAAAGAAATAGTTTTTTAAAAAAAGAAAATATTAGCTCTTTCAAGAACATATTGCATTGGGGGTGCAAGGCAGTTCAGTGGTACAATATTCCCCTGCCATGTGAGAGGCCCAGGTCCGGTTCCTGGTCCATGCGCTTCCCAAAAAACAAACAAGCAAAGAAAGAAAGAAAAAACAAACAAAGAAAAATTCAACAAAGAAAGAAAAAACAAACAAAAATTCAACAAATGGTGCTGCAATAATGGGATACTCACATGTAAAAAGAATGAAATGCGACCCCAGGTAGCAGCATACCAAAAAAAAAAAAAAAAAAAAGAAATAAAGAAAACATACAGCATTGAAGATCTTTGGAACTTAGGGCGGGAATCATTTTTGGCATCGATGATTTAAAAGCTACCTTCAAGATAATGCGAGTAATTTCAACAATGCACAAACATGAATTGTACATGTAATCTGGGAGGCTGGAGTGCCGAACTGTGTCACCTACTGATACCTACTGAAAAGTATCAGCCTTGAAAGGGGCTTTGTAGTTCTCAATCTGCCCTTTATGTGTGTGTGGGAAGATCTATGCAACAGTGGTATTTGGGGGTTCTGAAGGTCTTGAGGATGTAGTCCTTACAAATGTCAGAGTACACTTTAAAACAGAATAAGACTGGGAGGATGAGGGGGTACAGTTCTGAAGGGTGTGAGGCTCTGGCCCTGAGGTGATGATGGCCATGCCGGCCAGCCCAGGAGACCTCGGCACTCTGCCCCTTCAGGCAGATGAGGAAACAGAGGTTTAAAGACAACACAAAGAACATGCCCCCCTCCTGCATCAGTCTGTGCAGCTCACCCTCTGGCCTACCTCCTGGCTGTTAGCCTGGGGCATGCCTTTCTTGTCATTCAGGATCTTAGGCTCTTCCTTTTGGAGTGATGTCCTCTCGACACTGCTCCACTGTCTGTCTGCTCTGCCAGCCCCAGACATGAGCAGCATCAGAGAACTTGCCTGTCTTTCACCTGCTGAGCCTCCAGTATCAAGTTCACAGCCTGACACAAACTATATCCTTCATACATGCTTGTTGAATAACTGCACTTGAAGCCATGTCCCCTATAGCTTAGGATGGTTAGCCAGGGATAGAGAAAGCTGGGATGAGTGGAGTCATGTACTTGAAATATATTAATGATTTTCAGGTGAAACATATAGTTTTGAGTTCCAGTCAACCAAGATGATAGTAAGCCATGCCATTGTGCCATTCCCCCACAGAATCTTTGAACAACTAGCCAAAACTGGCAGAGCCATCTTCCTTAAAACTTTGGAAAACAATTAAATGGTGGCAGTAACTAGGCAAGTGCCAAATCAAGAAAACGCAGTGTGCACTTGTTAGCCTCTCCCCTGCACTTCCATTGTGGGTCCCTGGCCTTGTTTCAGAGGAGCAGAGTAACACCTGTACACATACTGGGGTGCCAGGATGTTGGTGACAGTCTATTAGGAGGCAGGCTGAAAGACTGAACCAGGGAACTTGCCTCTGGCTCACTTCCCCAGAACTTGCTTTGCAGGCAGAAGCAGCTAGCAGACAGCCAAAGTGGTGTAGGAAACAATAAATCAAAGCGGCCTGGGCTATAAGTCATACAATAAGAACACCTGGAAGGAGAAGAAAGTCTATTTCATAGACAGTGCTGGGGGCATTTGAATTCTATAAATGGGGGAGTTCCTGGGCTAAGCAAGCATGAGCCCAGTACAAGACTTAGGCTCAGAAAAGACAGATAGGACTCTGTACTTCACATTCACCTTGGGCTGATCTTCTCGATAGGACTAAACTATGAAGGAGAGAACCAGTCATTGCAGACCCAATTTGTAAAGACTGTGAAAGGTGTTTTGCACATTAGTTTGTTTTTGTTAGTTCCTGGCACTCAAGGAAATCTCTGTCATATCACTGACTGGATACAAACCTAAGGTACACACAGTTCAGGGACTAAATCACAGAGTTAACATATTAAAATGTACTGCATGTAACAAAAGGATACAAGGCAAATAAAGAAACAGGAAATGATGGCCCATTCAAAAGAACAAGAGAAAAATTTAGAAACTATCAGTGAAGGTTATCAGACTTTGGACATACTGGACAAAGACTTCTAAAAAATGACCTTCAAAATGCCCCAAAATATAAATGAAAACATTGAGAAGGAACAAAAGGATATCAGAAAAGTGATGAATGGACAATATGATACTCTCAATAAAGAGGTAGATAATTTTTAAGGGAACCAAACAGAACTACTGGAGTTGAAAACCACGATAACTGAAGTGAAACAGAGTTTCATCAGCAGAGTGGAATCGGCAGAAGAATCAGTGAACGTGAATACAAGAAAATTGAAATTATTCAGACTGAGAAGCAGAAAGAAAGAAAATCAACGAAGTGAACAGAGCCTAAGAGACCTGTGGGACACCATCAAGCTTACCAATATGTGCCTTATGTGAGTCCCAGAAAGAGAAGAAAGAAAGGGCAGAAGAAATATTGAAAGAAATAGTGGCAGAGATTTTCCAAAATTTACTGAAAGACCATGAATATGTACATTCAAGAATCTCAACGAACCCCAAAGAGGATAAACTTGAAGAAAATCATGCCTAGACACATGGTCAAGCTGTCAAATGCCAAAGACAAAGAGAGCATTCTGAGAGTTGCTTGTAATATTATGCCACAAAGATTAAATGCCCGTTTCTCATAAGAAACCATAGAGATAAGAAGAGAGTGGGAAAGAAAACAGTTGCTAACCAAACATTTTATATCTGGCAAGACTGCCTGTCAAAAATGAGGAAGAGATTAAAACATTCCCAGATAAACAAAAGCTAAGGGAGTTTGTCATCATTAAATCTGCCCTACAAACAATGCTAAATGGAGTTTCTCAGACTAAAAGGAAACAACAGGTAAAGGAAGCCATATGGATAATTAGAAATGCCAGTACAATTATATTGTTCTTTTTGGTATATAACTTCACTTTTTACTTCCTACAGATTCTAAAATGCAAATGCATAAAAGTAACAATGAATCTTATAGTTTGGGACATACAATATATAAAGATACAATTTTTAACAAGTACAACAAAAATGTAGGGGGATGGAGGGGTATGGGGACAGGGTATATATATATATGGATCAAAGACCTAAAGATAAAAATCAAGATTATAAATCTCCTAGAACAAAACATAGTGAAGTATCTTCGGGACCTCATGTTATACTTCATTAACCATTAGGGAAATGCAAATCAAAACCACCAACTGTAATGGCTACTATTTAATATTTTACCTTATTTTAGTAGTGGCTACTGTTCTTTTTTTTTTTTTAAAGTAAGTGTTGGAGAGGATGTGAAAAAACAGGAACACTTGTTCTTTGATGGTGGGAATGTAAAAGGGTACAGCTGCTATGGAAAATAGTTTGGTGGTTCCTCAGAAAGTTAAATATAGAATTATTAAATGGTTCAGCAATCCCACTTCTAGGTATATACCAAAAGAATTGATAGTAGGAACTCAGATATTTGCACACCAATGATTATAACATTATTCACAATTCCAAAATTGTGAATCAACAGATGAAATGATAAACAAAATGTTGTATATACATACAGTGGAATAACATCAGTTGTAAAAAGAACAAAGTTTTGATACATGTGATAACATGGATAAACCTTGAAGATGTCTTGTTGAATGAAATAAGCCAAACTCAAATGGACAGATATTGTATGATTGCACTGATATGAAATACTTAGAGTAATCAAATTCATAGCGTTAGAAACTAGTTTATAGATTACCAGTGGCCAGGATGGGGGCAGGGAATGGTGAGTTAATGCTTAATTGGTACAGTTTCTGTTTGGGGAAATGGAAAAGTTCTGGTAAGAGATGGTGATGGTAGCACACCTTTGAATTAGACATATGAATGTAGTTAAAAAGGGAAATCTTAGGTTGAATATATATTATTAGAATAAATTTTTAAAATTTATTTTAATTTTTTTAAAATTAACTTAGAATAAAATAAATAAATAATTATTCTTAGGTCTTTACAACACAAACAATGAAAGCTAATGTAAATTATGGGCTAAGTTAACAATATAATTATAATAATATTGTTTTATCAGATTTAACAAAGGTACCACATTAATAAAAAGTATTAATAATAGTCATCCTCATTTGTTAAATCCTGTGTTCTCTGGATACAAGTCCCTCTCCTGTGATTCTTCTCCCACTCTTTAAGGATATTTGGAAGAAGTCATTCTAACTGCTTCATGTTGAAAAGGGGTGTCAACATTATGGGGTAGGTGGTTGCAAATTTGATGTTCTTGGAGAGACTGGTAACTCTGGGTTTCAAGGTTTATCTGGTCTAGGAACCATCTGGAGGTTATAGGTTTCTGAAAACTAAACTTAGTGGGTGGAACTTTTATAGAGTCTCAGATAGAGCCCTGGGTATTCTTTAGGATTTACGGGAATACTGTTTGTTGATGCTTGGCATACCATGGGAATTAGCAAAATCTAGCTGAAGTTTGCATATGAGTAACCTCCAGAATAGCCTTTAGACTCTACTTGTAATCTCTTAGCCACTGATACCTTATTTTGTTACATTTCTTTTCTCCCTTTGGTCAGGTTGGCATAATCGATCCCATGGTACTAGGGCCAGGCTCATCCCTAGGAGTCATGTCCCACGGTGCTGGGGAGACTTATGTCTGTGGGCATCATGTCCCATGTAGGAGGGATGATAGTGATTTTACTTGAAGCAAAAACCTTTTAATATAACTAAACTATAATGATATGTTGTCAAATGTATATTAAATGCCTTTTTTATAATTCAAGAATTTATTAAGTCATACATGCAAAACATACTGCTAATTGCATTAGCAAAAGATCAATGTTAAAACACTCCACGATTCTGCAACTGTCAAATTAAAAAAATTTGTTCTGGTGGTTCACAGGTCCAACACTGTGTTCTTGTCAGTGCGTAGGATGCACAGAGCATTACCAGCACTAATGCTGAGATTGCAGAACCTCACAGATCCCAAGGAATGGTTTTAGGAAAAGCAACAGAAGAAGCACTTGTCTGTGAAGGTGAGGTAAAGGGCGGGGTCAGATTAGACAAGTTACAGTGTTGGTCAGCTGGCAAGACAGTGATTTTAAGAAGGGTCAGAGTTTAAGAATATCTGAAATTTAAAAACGGTAAAGCTGCAGCTCATGATTTTTAATTTTCAAATGCCTTTTAAAAATGTGAATACAATGATTGAGTTGGACTTACTACCAAAGAGAGCTTGGGTAAGGTACTCATCTCTCTATGCCCTAGTTTCCTCATATATAAAGTAATAGTTCCAACTTTGCAGGGCTGAAGTGGGATATAAATTCGATTTAGTTTTTGTGTGTGTGTGCGTACACACCACACGCAGCCTTAGCACAGTGCTTGGCACACTATTTTAATTGACATTCAATAACTTACTTATTAAAATATGTACCTGATTTTGTACTTTAGTATTTTTTTTTACTGCTAATCAACAGGAATTGGCATGTTAACCTTCTTCTTGATGTAACAGGCATGACTTCATCCTGACACTGGTTATGGTGGAATGAAGGCTAGCCCTCTTAAATACACCAGTAACTTGTTTCTTAAATAAATATATTTTAGTTGATTAGGTCGCATCATAATAAACAATTAAGCCATAAATAATGCGAAAATAGCTTTTTTTTGCTTGAAATGTTTTTTATTCTTTTTAAAATGTTTGCGTTTTTAGTGTAGAAGAATTAGAATTCAGAGTACTTAAATGTTTTACCAATTGTGTCTAACTTAATCTTCCTAATGAAGTAGGAGAAGTAGATAACATTAGACTGGTTTTAGACTTAACCAATTGGGGCTTAAGGTAATTGGGGCTTATATGGATCGACTGTCAAGTCATATAGCAAATGGCTGTCAACACCTGCTACTGAAAGCCAGATATTTTGACTCTAAGTCACATGCTCATTTCTCCTCACTGCCTCTAACTGTTGCAGTCATCAATTACTGGGTTCAAAACTTGGAGACTTTAGGTTTTTAGGCACATGTTCTGGATTTTAATCCACTCTCACAGTTATTAGAAAGCAGAACTTCATAAACTTTTTGTAATCCAATATCTAAAAGCAGATTTCTAATTTGTGCAATGGAAGTGTTTCTATTTCAGTGAAACATAATTTCTTTTTTTTGGATTTTGGATGCCTTATTTATTCCCACATATACCTTTCTTTCTTTTTTTCATGGTTAGAATGAAACAATTTTCATAATTAATTGCACCCACTCCCACCAAAAAACATACATGTATAAATAACACAAAACCAGAATACCTTTCTAGTTTCATTCTTTTCCCAACAAAGCTGGGTTTTAATTCCTTTCTTGTTCAAATTCTTCTAGTTTCTGCATTAATCCTGCCCACTCCCAACATATTCATGTTTAACAAATTTCATCATTGGTAAAACACAGGCTGCCCAACTAGCTTTCAAGAAGATACTTTTAAGCTGCCAGTCCAAATGGATCTCCAAAAAGTCCTTCAGTATCAAGGTAGTTTTGTTTCCTCAATCTGACTTAGACTTTGAAATCTTATGTTCAGTCCTGAGAATTGTGAAGTAGTTTATTTCATCTGCTCCTTTGGCTTTGGAATTTGGATGAAGATCTTTGGAGTTGATCTCACCTCGTAACCCTCACTTAAAATCTCGAGATAGACCTGAGAAAGGTATGAAAGGTCAGTGAGATCTGCTTTAGTCTTAAAAATATTGCCCACCTTCTGTGCACATGCTCTTCATCACGTTGGAAGCCACTGCATCCCTCAAGAAGGCTCATTGTCAAAAGACTGCTGTCTCCACAACAAAACTCATTTTTACCTCATGAAATAAGATGCTGTTGCACTTTTATCAAAATGTAAATTGTGGGTAAATGGTTAAGAAAACTTTTTTTCCTAGAAGAGGATGTTTGACCTTTGATTACCTCTCTCTAATTTCTTGGGAAGCAGGGTAAAATAAATAGGAGTATCAGCTGTGTTACTAAGTAGAACTGCTTATATTAACACCAGTCCTTGATTAGCAGAACTCTGAAACCAAATATATGAAGTTGTTATCTCCACAAATGTTCTTCCCAGTTGGATGCATTATCTGACTGGCTATGTCCTTTGCAGGGAGCCTGGAAACTATGCTGACAAAGTCAAGAGTTTAAAGTTCCTATGTGGTATGGGGCTTATGGACTCACTGACGATATTCCATCCTATTGCACCCAAGATTTCATTTGGGGGCCAGAGACCCCATGCTCATAAATCCAATGTGGATTACCATTGAGGGATGCCTGCTGATGCTCAGCTAACATGCTCCATTTCTTTATTGCATCCTGAATAGACCACAGCCAAGATGGAATAAGAATAGACCAAATCTAAGTGTTCAGTTGAGCGTAAGAAGACTGCTTAAAAGGTGTGACATAACCCAGTGAGACAGGTGATGCTTTCAGGACTAAGGACTCACAGTTTAACTCAATTCCCAGGTACCCAGTCTCAACAGACCTGGAGGAATCCTGGTACATCATTTACTTTACCCAGGGGATTCAGTAGTGAGGGGTAAGGTAAGCAGGTAACTATGGTAACTCAAATACACTGAAACACAGAAATAACTACTCTAGGATTTCTGCTTAAAACTCTAAACCTAAGGAGAAATTATTTACATCTGACTGAGACTTGCTTACTTTGTGAAGCTCTCCATGTTTGATCTGTTGAATACGGATGAAAGGTCATGTCAGCCTTTGAACCATTATTCAGCTGCCAACTGCATTTTGTTAGAGTTTTGGCTCCAAAATACTATGGTCCTTCTACTTTAACTAGATACCACGTTACATCTGATATGTCCTAATAGTAACGGATCAGGCAAACATCATGGATTTCTTAGTCTCCTGAAAGCCAGTATTAGGTAATTGGGGGAGAAGCCCTGCACTATGTCCCCCCAATGGCTGCTGGTAGACAGAGGCATGCTTTAACCTTTAATGTTAACACAGTTGCTGCAGCCATTCATTTCAGACACTGATACTAGCCAACGTGAGCCCCAGTGCTGACCGCAGAACTCCAGGCTTCCTGCCTTCTGAAACTGAAAGTGACAGTGTGCATTGCATCATTTCCAGGGAGTGCCTGATAAATGTTTATGATTGTTAGTGTATATGGAAGAAGACCCTAACAAATATCCATGAATCATTGATTTCTAGTCTTGGAAACCATATGCAATCATGGCTCATGAGAAACCCTTCCACATTCTAGGTTATGTTCATCCACAGTTAGAAAGTCTTATAATTACTGGGGCTTTAACTCCTATGTCCTACCACCTGGACATAGAGGGAGGTGGGCATAAAAATGAATTCAGTATTATGATCAGACAGTCTTAGAAATGGATTTTGTATAGCTTGAACCACACATCCCATGAGGATATCTATTCAAACTTAGATTCCCATTATCAGTGAAAACTACAAGTGCAAATAATGTTTGAGTTTGAAAGGTGATCAGAACCCTCTAAGTGAAAACTTAGCAATTGGAAAGCTCACCCGTTTCTGATCTCACTCCTCCCATGAGGTAAATGCAAGGCACGACTGGCTCATTTTCCATGGCTCATTCTTTCCAACTCCAGGTTTCAGGGGAAAAGGAATGATTAGCTCTCTGTTCCCAATATCTGAGGGTGGGGCAGCCCAAAGATAACAATACTAGACATGTCACATGAAAGAGGAGGGTGGTGGGAAAGAAAAGGCATAACAGTGCCAAATGCCTGGCAGTTTTGATGTGAACCTGGAAAACTGAATGAGGCCTCAAGGCCAGGAAAGAATTCTCGGTGTCTCCTGGACAATCTGTTTGGCATCTCAGAGCTTGGTAGAGGCTGTAAGGAGCCTTCTTCTTTGGCCTCAATTTGAAATTTCTTTTTGATCTGCTACCTGGCCAAATATTTCATTCATAGCCCCCAGAAATGACCCCATCAAGTGACTGGTCATCACTAGCAGCCTCCCCAGCAGGACTGTGGATGCCTCGTGGTGGTCAGCTCTATGACATCAGCCATGGCATGTCTCGTGGAGGCTCCTGTAGTACTAGTGGATTGCTGAATGAATATTGGGGCCCTCCAGGCTTCTGAGTTTGAATGATTTCCCCAGGGTGATTACTTTCTCCATCTCCAAATGTCTGAAACAAAGCTCTGGACTCTGGGGAATTGTGTTGAGCTGAAACATAATTTCTGAAGTGCCAATCATGAGTTAATATAGGTAGGATCTGGTAATACCTTCTGAAACAGTATTTGTGAAAAATCAAATTATTGTTGCTTTTATTTTACTGCTGTGTATTATCGTAGTATAATTCTTTACAATCCTAAAAATCCACACATGGCATATATTCTCTATTAAACTCACTAGTAAATAATTAAATCTTCCAGAGCCTTAAAAATATATCATGAGATACTCTGAGGTCGCACAAGGCCTTTGATGTGTACACATGAAAGGATTTAATTTAGCAAAGAGAACATTTAAGAGATCAAAGCAGTAAGAGGTCACAAGAAAACCAATCAGTTACTTTCAGGAGTACCATCTGTGAGTAGAGGGCTTTTCTCAGAAACTCTTTCTTCTTACTCAAAACAAGGTTAGAAAGATGCATCTTCACTTTCAATGTTCTAAGACACATCAGCAAATAGAGCACTACTTGCCATGCTCGGCGTGAAGCCACTACTGGTTATGAGGTGGATCAGTTCAGTATGTGTAACTGAGCCATGTGAACAAGGTGCAGGAAGAGGAGATGGCCAGTGCCATTTACCATGCTACCAGGTGTCTGTGGGTGAAGACCCTTAAAGCCTTGCTCCTCGAAGAGTGGTCTCCTGATCTGTAGCATCTGACACTACCCGATCCCTTATTAGAAATGCAGCAGTTCAGGCCCCACCCCAGATGTATGGAATCAAGGCTTGCACTGTAAAAAGATCCCCAGGTGATTTGTGTGCACCGTTAAGTGTGAGAAGCCCAGCCTTAGAATAGACTTTCTCCAAGTGTGAGCCTCAGCAGCACTGGTATCACCTGCAAGCTTGTTAGAAATGTCAAGTCATGGGTTAAATTCCATTCTGCTGACCCCGAGACTCTGGGCCCAAGAAACTGGCCTAACAAGCTGCCCGGTGGTTCCTGTGCACTTAACTTTTGAGACCCACTGCCTTAGAGGAGGGCCTCTAGAACTCTTGTAGACAGGCAGGTGGCCAAGGAGAAAGAGCTGTCCGTTGCAGTTAGTGGAGATGTCACAACAAAGGAAGTGTGGGGAAAAGCCAATCCAGCCCGGGGTAGGTGGCATTCAATGCAGAATGTAATGTACTCTGGTATCCTGGAGAGTCCATTATGTGCTCTAGAGTAGCTGTTTGGAGCAGGAAGTCAAACAGGAGGGCCATTCACCCTTGCAAAGAACGAATATCAGACTTGAAATAAAAAATTATTTCCAAGGAATCCATGGCTATTTGAAAGCCCGAAAGTACAGCCACTGTGCCTGGGAGGTCATCTCTAGAGTACTAAACAGCTACTCTAGAGTCTTAATGTGCTCTAGAGTAGCTGTTTAGTAAGGCAATTAATTCCTTATTTCCCAAAGTTCAAGGAATCCCTTCCTAGGCCACAGAGGCTGTAAACATAGTAGGTCCACAATCTGGCCACACTTCAGCGGGCACAGACTATCCTTCACTGACACAGCCGGGTCAGTGTTACCCAGGCACGCCTCACACAGCTGTCCCTGGGCCTGGCCATTCATTCGGTGTATGTGTGTATGTGTGTGCGTGTGTATTAGAGCATCACCCAGAGACATTTACATGCACAGTTGTGAAATAACTTATTTCTTTTGTAAAGGAATTTGCAATTGTTGGCTAAGCAGTCATTTTGTCCCTTATTCAGTCACTCTAGCTAGTGGAGAGTGTATCTTCACTCTCTGTTTAGAAGTGGAGTGGCCATGGACTATAGTTAGAAGTCAATTATATAGATTTTCTTCCATCAATTGTAACAAATGTACCACACTAATGCAGGGTGTTAATTATACGGTGGTATATGGGAAATCTGTCTTTTATGCATGGTTTTTTGGTAAACCTAAACTTCTCTGATAAAAAAAAAGAGTGGGGAAAAAAGGGAATGAGTTAATCAATTCCACCTAGAAACTTGAAAAATGAAGCACTGAGTGAATTATGGTATTGGGAATGAGACCCTTACGCTTAGCGTAGGCCTGCAGACAACACTAGGTGAACACACATCGATGATTATGGCTTATTATTGGTGGGCCTAGGTGGCAGTTCAGCCAGGAGGAGTTTAGAAAGAGGGAATGACCATCCTTGGGGCTTTCCTTACCTCTGAGTGTGGGAGAGCTAATCTGAGGATAGCCCTGGCCCACTGGCTCCCTTTCTCTCATTTCTCCTTATCCCCCAGCATTAGCCCTGTGCCTGCCTTGCTTCTCATTCTCTTATGAAACCACATGAAACATCCAGATATAGGGTGGGCAGGCTTAGGGTTGGCGTGGTAGCCGGGGGGAAGGCTTGTTCCTGTTTCACTGGCGTCAAGTTAGCACATATTGAGAACAGAAACTGCCGAGTTTTGAGTTGCTGCCACAATCTTTTTATCAGGCTGATAGCCCTGCTATCGTAGGCTTGCTTTTAAAAGGTTCTGGATAGTTAGATGATCCTAAAGATAGTTAAAGAATAATATTTTCTCTGTCAGAGAAGGCAGTCTACTGATCACTCTCTGAGCAAACTTAGATGAAGACTGAATTTAGAAGATGTTGATTATAAACACTAAGTAAAAGACAGAAGATATTTAATTTTAAAATATTATATTTTATATATAAATATACACATCAAATATAATGTTAATGTTTCAGTTAGAATGAATAATAAATAAATCCATTGACAAATAGGTATATGAAAATAAGAATGATCTTTATTAATCCAAAAAAAATATCCTAAGTCACAAAAAGAATGTATAAAAATTGCTAAGAAATAGCAAATTGATTTGAGGAGATCTCTAAAATGATACTAGTAATCAACTCCAAATTAGTTATTAATTGACCTACTTCTTAGTCCTTGTGTCTTCTTGTGAGCTGCTTGATGGACAGGAAACACCTCTGATTTGTACACAGATGACCTCCCAGGCACAGTGGCTGTACTTTCGGGCTTTCAAATAGCCATGGATTCCTTGGAAATAATTTTTTATTTCAAGTCTGATATTCGTTCTTTGCAAGGGTGAATGGCCCTCCTGTTTGACTTCCTGCTCCAAACCCACCTCTGTCTTCTCCGTTCTCTGATAAAGTAACCCAGGGATCTTTCTAAGCTGTTTTCCATCCCAGGGAGACTGGGAGACGTTCCGGTTGAAAACACTGAACTCTGCTGCTGCATTTCTTGGATGGCAGTGAGAGCACTTTCCTTTGGAAACTCAACTTTTGAAACCTGAAGGAATCTGAAGTTGTTCCTGTCCTTTAAACATTTCAGAGGAAATTTTCCTCCTAAGTTTTCTAAATGTTGAAAAACCTCCCAGGTGTTCCTGCTCCTTTTTAAGTGACAGTCCAGAGAGCAGGCGGTTGAGGAGAGAAGTGGCAGGAAAGTCCAGTCCATCAAGCTCAAACCAGCCATGGCGAGCCCTTGACACTGCTGCTCTTTTCAGGGAAAGCTTGGATCTCGATCGTCTCTCTTTGCACAGATTCCACATCTCTGCATTTATCTATCTGAAGGAACTTTATTCTTTCATGTGACTTTGGAATCCCCTGCTTTCTCATCATCTTTTCTACTTTCCGTCGGTTACTTTTCAGTACTAAACAAAAATTATATAGTGTCATTGGACAGTGTAATGCACATTCAATTTTTGAATTGTGATGATGAAAATTATTTCCTATGAAATATCAACTATCCGTTAAATGAAAACAAAGTCGTGGATGTTCTTGCCTTCATCTAAATTTTCTATGCATAGACTTGAATGACCTTCCTTCAGCTCATCATGTTGCTTGTCCTTGTTCCAATCAAGGATGACTCTGCCTGGGTGAAATGCTTGTTTAGATATCTGATATGGCTTTCAAGGCTTTGTTTTAGCCAATTGTATTTCATTACACACATACATTTTGAAATCCTCCTAACATTATGTGCATTGAGATTTTTGTTAAGTTCTCTCTTTTCCCATTCAGAATCAGACCCAAGTATAAAAGAAACACTCAAATGGAATCTGAATTGTAGTGTGTGTGAATCTTCTTTGGTCTCCTTCTAACTTCCCATGTAGTGATGCTCAGTTTGTGTGTAGTCAGAATCCTCTTTTTATCTCCAGCCAGTAGAATAGGGTGATGAAGAGAACCCACTCTGGAGCCAGACTGCCTTGGCTTGGAACTCAGTTTTATGCCCTACAACCTTAGGCAGGTTATTGAGCTTCTCTGGCCTCAGTATCCCTACACTAGGGATAGTGATGAAAGTAATGATTCCTACTTCACTGATTGCTGTGAGGATTCAATAATTCATGCAGTGTGCCTAGCACGCTGTCAGCATGCAATGAATGTTAGCTGCTCCTATGGTTATTAAGTACTCTAGATGGGCCTATTCTTTGCTGGCTGTCATGATCCCTCATGTGCTGTGAACTATTAAGGACTCAAGCTATTCACATTCCCCATTACTCCTCCCAATTTTATTGAGGATTGACCATGTTTCAGACACTGTTTTAAGTACTAGGGATATTAAAAACAACAAAGAAAATAAATAGAAACCCTGCCTTCATGATGCTAACTTCTAGACATTATGGAAAGTAATTCTAGTGAAGTGTGATAAGAGCTATAATATATAGTATGATGGGTTAAAATAAAAATAAACAGAAAATTTAAGAATAGATGAGTCATTGGGGATGGGAGATAGGGTGATAAGGAGCCATGGGTACCTTTGGAGGGTAATTCGTTTTACTGGCAATGAATTGGAAAGTGCTGTCCAAGTAGAGAGAATAGCATTGGCCAAAAGCATGGAATGGTAAGAGGTCCATAAGCCAAACTGGGTGGATAGTCCTTAGTGTCTGGAGATAAATGCAGAAATAATTGTATGTTAATAGGTTGTTCTTCAAGGTGGGAAACACTTTTAGTTAAAAGAAATGACTCTAGTAGAAGAATTTCTTGTTCTATAAGAGAAAACTGAAGAGTTATTTTGAGGGATGGGACTTGCTTTGGTGCCTCATAACACTTATGTATGGCCTCTTAATTGTCAGTGGTGTAATTGTTGAGTTCTGTTTGGTTTAGATGGATTGACATATTGGTCTTACCTATTATTTTAGTTTGATAAAGTTGACAAAGTGCAATATATCAGAAATGAGTTGGCTTTTACAATGGGGATTTATTGACTTACAAGTTTACAGTTCTTAGCTGTGAAAATGTCAAAATTAAGGCACAACTAGGCAGTAATTTTTTCCCCAAAGACCAGCTACTGGTGAGCTTAGACTCCTCTGTTAGATAGCAAGGCACATGCTGATGTCTGCTGGTTTTTTCTACTGGGTTTTGTTGCTTCCAGCTTCTGTCTTCAGTGGCTTCCTCTCTCAGCTTCTGCATGTTTCTCTCTTTCAGCTTCTGTCTGTCGGCTTCTGGTGTGTCTTTCTCTCTAAACTTCTCTGGGATTGTTTTCTGTCTCTGATTCTCTTATAAAGGACTCCAGTAAGAGGATTAAGACCCACCTTGAATGAGGTGGGTCACATCTTGATTGATCAAAAGATCCACCTACAATAGGTCTGCACTCACAGGAATGGATTAAAAGAACCTTATCTTGGCACAGATACCTGCAGGGGCTTCCAGGAAGGTGGCAGAATAGGATAGGCAGAATTCACTCCTCCACCATGGAACAACTAGAGACAAGGTAGAAAACGACAGGGACTGCAGCAGCTTTGGTGCTCAGGTGACCAGAAAAGGACCTCTGCATTATATGTGGAGGACCTGGATTAAAAAGCAGAGAGACTACGACTGGGAAGTTGGGATGAGTGTGTTCAATCATGCCCACCCTTGGGGCCCACCACTGCACACCAGCTGGGTCTAATGGCCGAGGAGCAGTGCTCTCCTTGATTGGCTGCCAGCTGGGGAGGTCATCGTCTCAATCCCACAGCCTGGAGTTCCCGCATGGGAACCCGGGAGCCAGCAGGCTTGTTTTATCCAACACAGAGACCTTGCTGTGTTGCCCAGTGCCTACCCTCCACCTCTGAGGCAGGCTGCTGTGAGCACCTGATCTTCAGGGAGCCTGGGGGCCCCACGCCCTGGGAGGAGAGGGAGTGCCCTGGGAGGAGAGGAAGCGCAGAGCCGTGCTGATCTGACAGTTGCCTGGTAAGAGAGACACTCGGGGTCCTGCTGCCTCCATCCTTTCTCCACAGAGGCCTGGAGTGCCCACTGCTTGTGTGAGCAGATGGGCGGGGGCAAGAGAGGGAGCTGCGTTGCCATGTCTGTGCCCTTCCCCCACCCCAAGGCCCACAGGTACACACCAGCTTGGCCGCTAGCTGGAGAAGTTGAACTTCGCAGTTCTGCAGCTGAGGTCTTTTCACACAGGAGCCTGGGAATTACCAGATCCATTGTTCTACCCGCGGGGTCTTGGCTGAGGTGTTTCCAGGATGCTTGGAGGCCTGAGGTCTTGACTGAATTGTTGCTTGGTCAGGCCCACAGTTGGGGAGAGGCAGGGCTGTGGGGAAGAGGTGGACCAACAGCTCCATCTACTGGGAATACAGGGAAAATGCAGCATGGCAAATTGATTTCTGTCTACCCTTTAATAGATTTCTGAAAAGGGTTGCATCCTTAGCCCTGGTTTGGCTGGGAATTACTGACAAACCAAGTGCCAAAGGAGACCGTCAATGCAATCCCAAGCAACTACAAAATCTTAGACAAGTGAGGGAAAGCAACTTTAAAAATAACCTTATCAAGATAATCAAATGCCAAGAAACCAGTATAAAATCACAAAGCACATGAAGAGGCAAGATGATATGACCAAGCCAAATGACCAAATTAAAAATCCAGAGGGTGCATAGAATTTGGAACAATGAATCAAAGATGTTCAAACAAATCTCCTAAATAACTTCAATGAGTTGGCTAAAGAGATAAAAGATATAAAACAAAACAAAAACACTAGAAAAGCATAAAGAAGAATTTGGAAGAATAAGTAGTAAAATAGCAGATCTTATAGAAATGAAGGATACTGTAGATCATATTTAAAATATACTAAAGACACACAACAGTAGATTTGATGAGGCAGAAGAAAGAATAAAGTGAGCTATAGGACAAAACCACTGAATTTGAACACACAAGAATAAATGGAGGGTGGCTCAGTGGCAGAGTTCTCACCTGCCATGCCAGAGACCTGGGTTCGATTCCCAGTGCCTGCCTATGTTAAAAAAAAAAAAGAAAGAATAAATGGTGAAAAAGATGGACAGATGTAAATTGAATTACAGAGAAATGATTTGACAACACAAAGTGCACAAATATAGGAATAACTGGTGTCCAAGAAGGAGAAGAGAAGAAGAGTAAAGGTCTAGGAAGATTATTTGAGGAGATAATTGGGAGAAACTTCCTAAACCTATAAAAGACATAAATATGCAAATCAAAGGAGTCCAATGAACTCCTAAAAGAATAAATCTAAATAGATCCCTCCCAGACATATACTAACTAGACTATCAAATGCCTAAGAGAAGGAGAGAGTACTGAGAGCAGCAAGAGAAAAGCAATTCACCGCATGTAAGGGAAGCCACGTAAGACTAAGCGCTGACTACTCATGGGGCGCCATGAAGGTGAGGACGCAGGGGTACAGTATGTTTAAGATTCTGAGAGAGAAAATTCCATCCAAAATTTCTTTAGCCAGCAAAGCTGTCCTTCAAAAGTGAGGGAATTTAAAATTTTCACACATAAAATGCTGAGAGAACTTGTTAACAAGAGACTTGCCTGCAAGAAATACCAGAGAATTCTGTTGGCTGGAAAATAAATAAATAAATAAGAAGACCGGAGAGAAAGTCTGGAGGAGGGTATTGAATTATAGAATTGAAGAGTATTAGTTAGGGCAACTTACTGAAGACTATTAGTAAGGGCAACTTAAAGGATAAAAGGAAAAAAGAGAAAAGAGAGAGAAAAAAAAAATAGATCTGGCAAATAAAAACCAAAAGATAAAATGGTTGAATCAGGAACCGCCTCTATGTTATTAACTCTGAATGTTCATAGATTAAACCTCCCAATAAAACAACACAGATTGGCAGAATGGATTGAGAACTATGATCCATATGCTGTTTACAAGAGACTCATCTTAGACCCAAAGATACAAATAGGTTGAAAGTGAAAGGATGGAAAAAGATATTCCATATAACTACTAATCAAAAGAAAGCTGGGGTAGCTGTATTAATATCAGACAAAATAGACTTTAAATGCAAAAATGTCATAATAAGAGTCAAGGAAAGACGCTATATTTTAATAAAAGGGGTAATTTACTAAGAAGAAATAACAATCATTAATGTCTATGCATTCAATCAAGGTGTTCCAAAGTACACAAGGCAAACGCTGGCAAAACTGAAGGGAGAAATAGACATTTCTACAGTAATAGTGGGCGTCTTTACCACATCATTCTCTTCAATAGATAGACCAACTAGACAGGATCAATAAGGAAATAGAAAATCTAAGCAATATGATAAATAAATTAGACTAAATAGACATATATAGATCACTGCACCCCAAAACACCAGGATATGCATTTTTCTCAAGTGCTCATGGAACATTCTCCAAGATACATAATATGCTGGGGCACAAGCAGGTCTTAATAAGTTGGAAAAGGTTGAAATTATTCACAGTGCTGTCTCTGGTCATAATGGAATGAAGCTGGAAATCAGTAGCCTCTAAAGAACCAGAACTTTCACAAATACAAGGCGGTTAAATAATGCACTCTTAGACAATCAATGGATCAAAGAAGAAATTGCAAGAGACATCAATAAGTATTTGAACATGAATGAAAGCGGGAACACAATACATCAAAACCTATAGGATGCGGCAAAAGCAGGACTGAGAGGGAAATTTATAGCTCCAAACACCTACATTAAAAAGGAAGAAAGATATAAAACCAAAGACCTAACTGAACAACTGAAGAAACTAAAGAAAGAAAAGCAAACTAACCCTAAAGCAAGTAGAAGAAAATAAAGATTAAAGTGGAAATAAAGGAATTAGATAACAAATCTGGTTTAAAGAGAATCGATTAAACTAAAAGGTGGTTCTTTGAGAAGATCAACAAGATTGACAAACCCTTAGCTAGATTTACAAAATAAAAAAGAGAGAAGATGCAAGTAAATAACATCAGAAATGAAAGGGGGTCATTACCATGGACCCCGAAGAAATAAAATAAACATAAGGGGTACTGTGAACAACTGTATGCCAACAAACTAGACAGCTTAGATGAAATGAACAATTTCCTAAAAACACACGAAAAACCTATAGTGAATCGAGAACAAGTAAAAGACCTCCACAAAGCAGTTACAAGTAAAGAGCCATTCACCAAAAACCTCCCTACAAAGAATTTTATAAAACATTCCAAGAAGAACTAACACCAAGCCTGCTCAAACTCATCCAAAAAAAAATGGAAGAAAAGGGAACACAATTTAACTCATTGTATGAAGCTAACATCACTCTAATACCAAACAAAACCTGATAAAGAGACTACAAAAAGGAAAACTGCAGGCCAATCTCCCTAATGAATATAGATATAAAAATTCTCAACAAAATAATTGAATCCAAAAATACATTAAAAGAATTATATACCATGACCAAGTGGGGTTTATTCCAGACATGCAAAGGTGGTTCAACAACAAAAAAATAAATTAATTAATGTAATATAACACATTAACAAGTTAAAAGGGAAAAACCAGACAATTATCCCAATTGATGCTGAAAAGGCATTTGACAAAATTCAACATCTTTCTTGACAAAAACACTTCAAAAGGTAGGAATTGAAGGATACTTCTCAATATAATAAGGGCATATATGAAAAAATACACAGCCAACATCATATCCAATGGTGAGAGACTGGAAGCCTTCCTGCTAAGACTGGGAATGCCCACCGTCACAGCTGTTTTTCAACATTGTGCTAGAAGTTCTAGCTAGAGCCATTAGGCAAGTAAAAGAAATGAAAGGCATTCAAATCACAAAGGAAGTTGTAAAACTCTCACTATTTGCAGATGATATGATCCCGTATTTGGGAAGTCCTCATAAATTTATGACAAAGCTACTGAGCTAATAAACAATTCAGCAAAGTAGCGGGATACAATACTAATGCTCAAAAATCAGTAGCGATTCTAAACACTAGTAATGAGCTAACCTGGGAGGCAATTCACTATAGCAACTAAAAGAATCAAATATCTAGGGATAAACTTAACCAAGGATGTACAGGACCTGTCCATAGAAAATTACAAAATATTGCTAAAAAAAAATCGAAGAAGATATATTGGGTGCACAGGTAGTTCAGTGGTTAGAATGCCTGCCTTCCATGTGGGAGACCCGGGCTTAATTCCTGGACCATGCACCCCCCACCCCCCCAAAAAAATCGAAGAAGACCGAATTAGGTGGAATCCGTGTTCATGGATAGGAAGGTTAAATGTCATTAAGATGTCAAGTCTATCCAAATTGTTCTGCAGATTCAATGCAATAACAATCAAAAATCCAATAGCCTACTTTGCAGACTTGGAAAAGTTAGTTATCAAATTTATTTGGAAGAGAAAGGGGCTTCAGATAGCCAAAAACGTCCGAAAAATAAGAATGAAGTGTGAGGACTTATACTTTCTGACTTTAACACTTATTATAAAGCCACAATGGTCAAAACAGCATGGTATTGGCACAAAATAAACATATTGATCAATAATTCAGAATAAGACCCCTGAATGAGTACTGATAAGGCCCTCAAATCCCCTGAACTGGGACTCTTCAATAAATGCCACTGGCAGAACTGGATATCCATTTCCAAAAGAAGGAAAGAGGATTCTTGCCTCACACCCTATACAAAAATTAAATCAAAGTGGATCAAAGACCTAAATATATGAGCCCGCGCTATCAAACTCCTAGAAGGAAATATAGGGAAACATCTTCAAGACCTAGTGATAGAAGGTAGTGTCTTAGAACTTGCACCCAAACCACAAGCAATGAAAGAAAAAATAGATAAATGGAAATTCCTCAAGATTGAACACTACTGTGCTTCAAAGGACTTTGGCAAAAGGGTGAAGACGCAGCCAGCTCATTGGGACAGGATTTTTAGTAACCATATATCTGATAAGGGTTTGATATCCAATATATATAAAGAAATCTTACAATTCAACAATAGAAGGACAAACAATCCATTTATAAAATGGGCAAAAGATATATATAGACATTTTCTCAAAGAGGAAACACAAATGGCTAAAAAAGCACATGAAAACATGTTCATCTTCATTAGCTATTAGGGAAATGTAAATCAAAACTTCAATGAGATATCTCACACCTAGAAGACTGGTCACTATTAAACAAAAGAAAACTACAAATTTTGGAGAGGATGTGGAGAAATAGGAACACTTATTCGCTGCTGGTGGGAATGTAAAATGGTACAGCCACTGTGGAAGAGTTTTGAAGTTCCTCAGAAAACTAAATATTGAATTGCCCTACTACCCAACAATTTTCACTACTCATTATATACCCAGAAGATCTGAAAGCAGGGATACGAACAGATATTTGCACACCGATGTCCATACTAGC
>PVIY010039106.1:0-17380 GCA_004026745.1 Myrmecophaga tridactyla
ATTTATTGCACTTTGCTTTATTGGGCATCACAGATATTGTGTTTTTTACAAATTGAAGTTTTGTAGCAGTACTATATTGAGCAAGTCTAGTAGCTACCAGCATCATTTTTTCAAAAGTATGTGCTCACTTCATACTTCTGTGTCACATTGTGATAATTCTCTCAATATTTCATTATTATTGTATCTTTTAAGGTGGTTTGTGATCAGTCATCTTTGATGTTACTACTGTAACCATTTTGGGGCACCACAAGTCATGCCCATATAAAATAGTGTAGTTTGCTCGCTGTTGGAATATGGTATACCAGGAATGGAATAGCTTTTTAAAAGGGGAATTTAATAAGTTGATAGTTTATAGTTCTAAGGCCAAGAGAATGTCCCAATTAAAACAAGTCTATAGAACTGTCCAATCTAAGGCATCCAGGGAAAGATCCCTTGGCTCAAGAAGAACAATGAAGTTCAGGGTTTCTCTCTCAAGTGGAAAGGCACATGGTGAACATGGTCAGGGTTTCTCTTTCAACTGGAAGACCAAATGGTGAACATGGCATCATCTGCTAGCTCCCTCTCCTGGCTTCCTGTTTCATGAAGCTCCCTGGGAGGCATTTTCCTTCTTCATCTCCAATGGTCACTGGCTGTTGGACTCTGCTTCTCATGGCTATGTCATTCTGCTCTGCTCTCTCTGAATCTCTTAGCTTTCTCTCTTGTCATTCTCTTTTATAGGATTCTAGTAAACTTATCTAAGACCCACCCAAATGGGTGGAGATTCACCTCCACCTAATCCAGCTTAATAAACACTCTTGATTAAATCACATCTCCAGGGAGATAATTTAATTACAGTTTCAAACATAAATACTGAATAGGAATTAGAAGAAACAGTTACCCTTACAAAATGGGGTTAGGATTGAAATATGGCTTTTCTAGGGCACATACATCCTTTCCACCCTCTGGACCCTAAAAAAGACATGTTTTTCCCATATACAAAATACATTCATTCCATGACAATATCAGAGAACCTTAAACCATTTCAGGAACATTACAAATACAATACAAGGTTAAAACCAGTACAAAATCTCAAAGTTAGTTACAAGTGTGGTCTGTTCTAAGGTGTGGTGGTTAAATTCAGTTGTCAACTTGGCCAGGTGAAGGTGCCTAGTTCTATTGCTGTAGGCATGAGCCAATGGTGTGTGAACCTCATCTGTTGCTCATTACATCTGCAGTCAGCTAGGAGGCATGCCTGCTGCAATGAATGATGTTTGATTTAATTGGCTGGTGCTTAAATGAGAGAGCTTGATGCAGCACAGCCTAAGCGAGTGCTTAAATGAGAGAGCTTGATGCAGCTCAGCATATCTCATTTCAGCACTCACAACTCAGGCCAGGCCTTTGGAGATGAAGAAAGGAATCATCCTGGGGAAAGATGTTGGAACCCAGAGGCCTGGAGAGAAGGCCAGCAGAGATCACCCTGTGCCTTCCCACATAAGAAAGAACCTCAGTTGAAAGTTAGCTGCCTTTCCTCTAAAGAACTAATGAAATACATCCCCTTTTATTAAAAGCAATCTGTCTCTGGTGTGTTGCATTCCAGCAGCTAGCAAACTAAAACATCAGGCAAAATTATCCTCTGGCTTTGAAAACTCATAACAAGTTATTTGCTGCCAACATCAAAGGAGGAACAGTCATGGGAATCATATGTGCATTTCCATAGAGAGGAAGGAACACAGGGGTCACTGGACCCATACAGTTTTGAAAACCTACAGGGCAAAGTTCATAAGATTTCAAAGTCTGAGAGTCATTTATCTTCAGGGCTTTAGAAAGCGGCAGTCCCACTCCTTCCAAGGGCCTACACAGAGGCCTGCCTCTCTCTGAATACAACCTTGGAGGATATTGGGGAGACTACCTTTTTCTCGGCTCCACCCTCTCCAAGCATCGGAGCTGCACCTGGACTCTCTGCCATCTCTGGGGCACATGCTTAACCGCTCCATGTGGTGGCAGCCAGGCTCTCCCGAAACTCCAAAGAATGTGCTGCACCCTGTTCAAGGCCTGAGGCAGCATGACTCTTCCACTGCAATGAAGTGGAAGGCCCATCCTGTGCCTTTGGGGCAAACTCACCTCTCCACAGGTTTGCATATGTCCACTCTTCTGGCCCGAGGTGTCTTGACTTCAGACCCCGGCCTCCATGGTTTTGCCTCTGAAGTTATTTTTCCTCCAATGTGTCCCTTATCTGAAACCCCCAGTCCAGGCTGGAAATGGCTTTGTTTATACAGGTCCCACAGCACTCTCCTTGGCTTTCTATGCAGTAGCTTTGGATTATGCCCATCAGTCATAAGAAGTTTCCACAAATCCTTCCTAGATAACTCCATGTCTACTTCTGGCTTTCTCTGAAATGGCTGACTAGTTTCACATTTGGCCAAATCCTCACATGGGGCACCATTCTTTGGGATCTCCCCTCCTGGAAGCCCAAAATTTTCCAGAACATCAGTTTCTGCTTTCTTAGTACCCAAGAGTTCAGTTCTCAGCTTATCTCTTTCCTGTCGGATTTCACTATAAGCTTCGAGGAGAAACCATGGAGGCCAGGGTCTGGTTTAAGGTGACAAGTATAGCTGTCAAGTTGACAAAAGGTGACTGTCATGGTCAGGTTCATGTGTCAACTTGGCCAGGTGGTGGTATCTGTTTGTCTGGTTGGTCAAGTGCTGGCCTGTCTTTTGCTATGAGGACATTTCATAGAATTAAATCATGATCATGTTGGCTACATCCACAGCTGATTCCATTTGTAATCAACCAAGGGGGGTGTCCTCTTTAATGAGTGATGCTTAATCTAATCACTGGAAGCCTTTTAAGGAGAATTCAGAAGAGACAGGCTCTCTTCCTGCTTCAGCTGGTGAGTCTCTCCTGTGGAGTTCGTCCAGACCCGCCATCAGAATCATCAGCTTCACAGCCTGCCCTAAAGATTTTTGACTGTATGTTCCCAGGTTATGTGAGACACTTCTATAAATTTTGTATTTATGAATATTTCCTGTTTCTGTTTCTCTAGAGAATCCTAACTAATACAGATAGTGAACTTAGTTGATGAATATTGTACATGTTCTGACTGCTCCATTGACTGGCCATTCCCTGGTCTTTCTCTCCTTGGGCCTCCCTAACCCTAAGACACAACAATATTGAAACTAATCCAATTAATTATCCCACAATGGCCAATAAGTGTTCAAGTGAAAGGAAGAGTCACACATCTTTCACTTTAAATCTAGCTAAAATGATTAAGCCTAGTGAGGAAGCCATGCCAAGAACCAAGAAAGGCCGAAATTCAAGCCTCTTGTACCAGTTAGCCAAGTTGTGGTTGCAAAGGAAAAGTTCTCAAAGGAAATTAAGAGTGCTACTCCAGTGAACACATAAATGATAAGAAAGCAAAACAGATGTATAGCTGATATGGAGAATGTTTTAGTGTTCTGGATAGAAGATCAAACCAGCCACAACATTCCACCAAACCAAAACTTAATCCAGAGAAATGTCCTAACTCTTTTCAGTTCTATGAAGGCTTAGAGAGGTAAAGAAGTTGCAGAAGAGCCTGAAACTAGCAGAGGCTGGTTCATGAGGTTTAAGGAAAGAAGCCATCCTCATAACATAAAAGCGCAAGGTGAAGCGGCAAGTGCTGATGGAGAAACTGCAGCAAGTTATTCAGAAGACCTAGCTGAGATAATTCATGAGGGTGGCTACAATGAACAACAGACCTTCAACGTGGTTGAAACAGCCTTCTGTTGGGAGAAGATGCCATGTAGGACTTTCAAAGCTAGAGAGGAGAAGTCAATACCTGGCTTCAAACTTCAAAGGAAAGGCTGACTCTCTTTTTAGGGGCTAAATCGGCTGGTGACTTTAAGTTGATGGCAATGTTTATTTACCATTCAGAAAATGCTAGGGCCTTTGAGAATATTCTAAATCTATTCTGCCTATGCTCTAGAAATGGAACAACAAAGCCTGGATGACAGCACATCTGTTGACAACATGGTTTCCTGAATATTTTAAGTCCTCTGCTGAGACTTACTGCTCAGAAGAAAACATTCTTTTCAAAATATTACTCTTTATTGGCAATGCACCTGGTTCTCAAGTGTACTAATGGGGGTGTATGAAGTTCATGTTGTTTTCATGCCTGCTAACAAAACATTCTTTCATCTGTAGCCCATAGATTAAGGAGTCATTTTGACTTTCAAGTTTTATTACTCAAGAAATACATTTCATAAGGCTACAACTGTCATAGATACTGATTCCTCTGATGGATCTGCAAAGTAAATTGAAAACTTTCTGGAAAGGATTCACCATTCTAGATGCCACTAAGAATATTCATGACTCTGGAGAGGAAGTCAAAACACCAACATGAACAAGAGTTTCAAAGAAGTTTATTCCAACCCTCACAGATGGCTTTGAGGGGATCTAAGACTTCATTGGAGGAAGTCACTGAAGATGTGGTGGAAATAACAAAAGAACTTGAATAAGAAGGGGAGCCTGAAAATATGACTGATTTGCTGCAATTTCATGATGAAACTTTAATGAATTAAGAGTTGTTTCTATGGTTGAGCAAAGAAAGTGGTTTCTTGAGATAAAATTTACTCCCTTGAGGATGCTGTGAATTTTATTTAAATGACAACAAAGTATCTAGGATATTACATGAACTTAGTTGATAAAGCAGCAGCAGGGTTTGAGATGATTGATGCCAATTTTGAAAGTAATTCTGCTGTGGGTAAAGGCTGTCAAACAACATTGCAGGCTATAGAGAAATTTTTCCATTTCTCTGTTCCAAATGAAGAGTTAACTCATGCAGCAAACCTCATTGTTTTCTTAATTTAAGAAATTGCCACATCCACCCCAACCTTCAGCAGCCACCACCCTGATCAGTCAGCAGCCATCAATATCAAGGCAAGACCCTCTAACAGCAAAATGATTATAAAGATAGGTAGCATTTGTTAGTGATAAAGTATTTTTAAATTAAGGTTTGTACATTGCTTTTTAGGTATATTGTGATTGCATACTTAATTAACTACCAGACGGTGTAAATAAAACTTTTATATGCACTGTGAAAACAAAGCATTCGTGTGACTCATTTTATTGCAGTAGTCTGGAACCAAACCCACAATATCTCCAAGGTATGCCTGTACTGCATAGATATCCCAAATGCCTTTAATTGTTCTCCTACTGATGCATATTTTAATTATTTCCAATTTTTCATTTCTACAAACACTGCAGTACATATCCTTGTGTTTGCATCTTCTTGTAGTTCTGTTTTTCCACGGGTTAGTTCCCTGGATTTCTCAGTATTGCATTAATTTGCATTATTCTATTATTAGTGAGGTTGAGTATGTTTTCATATGCTGGTTGGCTCTTTCTATTTCTTCTAGGAATGACTTTCCTACCTATTGCAATGCCCATGGTACATGTGCTGGCAAAGGACTGAATTCTCCAGCTTTCCAGGTCTTCAGTCTCTTCATCTCCACCATCACTAATCTTGCATTAAATAAGCACAGAGTAGAATCTACTTTTCTTATGCCTAGTAAAAGCACATCTCTCAAAAAAATCACCAACCAGAGGTTGAAAGACACTTCACCCTCCCCGAGATTTCCCTCAGAGCAGACACAGCCTAGGATGACTCCACTATCACCCCGAGGCTGATGGAAGCAGCAGGCAGTGTAAGGCTCAAGGAAGCCCTACCTCACTTCCACCACACCAAATGGAAGAGGAAGGTCTCAGGAGGGGGCTATGGGAGAACATGACAAGATATTGGAGAGATGACAAGAATGAGAGTCAGGAAGGGGAATTTTTTCCTAGTATACCTTCAAAAGCCCTGAATGATGGGGTTATCTCCCTTCTCTTCTTCCCCCATCCCACACTTGTGGAGAAGCTAATGAGTGAGTGAAATAACATCACTTGTCCTAATTCTCTGATGATGTATTGCCTTGAAATATTTCTGTAGTCCTTTAAAAAAAGATCTACTTGATCTGGGGATGACAGCAATGATGGTATTTGGGGTGAGGGGCAACATCTCACCCGAGCGAGCATCATTCCTTTCCCTGCAGCAGAGATGATTGCAGATCTTAATCCCTTAGCCTGAGAAACTGCAGGTTAATTCCAATTCCTCCTTCTGTTCTCCACTAAAAGATATAAAAGGACCACATACTGCAAGAGAGAAAGACCCTACTGCACAAATTCTATTATTACCAAATGTTTAAAAATAGAGAGACAAGTATGTAGGACATGACTCCCAGGAGTGTGGACCTTCCTGGCAATGTGGCGCAGAAATCTCAGAATGAGCTGAGACACAGCATCAAGGGATTGAGAAAACCTTCTTGACCAAAAAGGGGGAAGAGTGAAATGAGACAAAGTGTCAATGGCTGAGAGATTCCAAACAGAGTCAACAGGTTATCCTGGGGGTTATTCTTATGCATTAAATAGCTATCACCTTGTGATACAAGATGTAATGGAGAGGCTGGAGGGAACTGCCTGAAAATGTAGAGCTGTGTTCCAGTAGCCATGTTTCTTGATGATGATTGAATAATGATATAGCTTTCACAATGTGACTGTGTGATTGTGAAAACTTTGTGTCTGATGCTCCTTTAATCTACCTTGTCAACAGACTAGTAGAACATATGGAATAAAAATAAATAATAGGGGGAACAAATGTTAAAATAAGTTTAGTTTGAAATGCTAGTTGTCAATGAAAGGGAGGGGTAAGGGGTATGGTATGTAAATTTTTTTTTTCTGTTTGCATTTTATTTTTCTGTTGTCTTTTTTTCTTTTTCTGAATTAATGCAAATGTTCTAAGAAATGATCACGATGATGAATATGCAGCTATGTGATGATATTGTGAATTACTGATCATATATGTAGAATGGAATGAGCATATATTGGGAATGTTTATGTTTCTTTCTTGTAATTTTTTTTAATTAATGAAAATATTTTAAAAAATAGAGAGACAAGGTTCTAGGGGGCTTAGTGAGGTGTGGGATTTAGTTTGTCCTCCAGAGCAGTGAGTAAATAGTCAGAAACAGTACAGAACAACTGCTGGGGCCAAGTCAGTGACCAGACACAGAGAGTACCCCAGTCTGGACAAGCTGGACCAGCTGCGAGTCCACTCAGAACTGTGAGTTCCACAAGCTTCATAGGCTGTTGCACTTCCCCCACAGGCTGCTTCCCAGAAGGAATAGAAAAGAGACTTTACCAGTAGCAGGGGCTGAGCAAAACCAAGCTCCAATTGTGGAATTAATTAACAAATTCTGACTACTAAAAATAGACCCCAAGCTGAGCTGAACCTCAAGTAAAAGCTGAGGTTGCTGGGTTTTGCTCCAGCCTAGAGGGGGCAGGGCTAACAGAAAAAGAAAAAGGAAAAAAAAAACAGAACAAAGTTTTTTTTGATCAGATAGCACATAATACTTGAAAGGGTCTGGGCTCTGACGGAAAGGAGGGGGCACATGGGTCCTAGAGATACACATGGCAACTTACCAACTTAAGCTCTTCATTGGTAAACACGAGGAATGGGGTTCCTGCTCTGAAAAGGATTTTTCCTTTTCTTTTTTGTGGTTGTCATTCTATGACTTGACTACTCTTTGGATACAGCTGCAGGGCTTCTCAGGCTCCAACTGCCTCAGGCATAAGCAGAATTAAGCTTATTTGAGTGTTTGTCTGGAGACTGTGCCTTCCCCAGGAGAGGGATGGGACCCAGCTCAGATGGAATCCCTCCCTCAAGGAATTCAGATTCCAGGGTCTGGAAAACTAGAGTGATTAAAGCCGGCCTACAACCTCTCTTCTGTCTCAACAACGCCCCCAGCAGGGAGAGTCTGCTGAAGTTAAAGGTACCACATCACCTTATGCTGGTGGGACCCGCAGGCAGATAAAAATCACATACTGGGCAGAGTAGGAAAAACAGAGAGTCCAGAGGCTTCATAGGAAAACCTTTCAACCTGCTGGGTCTCGCCCTCAGGGAAAACTGATGTAGATGACTCTTTCCTTCTGAGAGAAGGCCAGTTTGGTCTGGGGAAATCTGGCTGGGGTCTATAATACCTAAGTAGACCCTCCTAAGGGGGGAAATAAAAGGCACCATACGGGCAGGACAAGAAAATAAGAGCTGAAAAATTCTGATCTGTGGAGCAAAACCTAAGCTAGAGGTCTAGAATAAGCTGAACTGAATGTCAAAGAACAGATAGACAACAAATTTATCCAGCAAGAAAATCCTATGTAAAAAAAAGTTAAAACAATCTTCAGAATAAACTAATTTAAGGAAATTAAATACCTAGATGCCAGCAAAAAATAACAAATCATACTAGGAAAATTGAAGATATGGCCCACTCAAAGGAACAGACCAACAATTCAAATTAGATACAGAAGTGAAAAAATTAATTCAGAATGTTTGAACAAATGTGGAAAACTTCACCAAAAATCAAATCAATGAATTGAGGGGGGACATAAAGAAAGCAAGGAATGAAGAAAAAGAAGAAATTGAAAGTCTGATAAAACAAATCACAGAACTTATGGGAATGAAAGGCACAGTAGAAGAGATAAAAAAACTATGGAAACCTACAATGTTAGATTTCAAGAGGCAGAAGATAGGATTAGTGAACTGGAGGATGGGATATCTGAAATCTGACAAGTGAAACAAAAATATAGGGGAAAGAAAGAAAAAATGTGAGCAGGGACTCAGGGAATTGAATGACAACATGAAGCATATGACTATACATGTTGTGGGTATCCCAGGAGGAGAAGAGAAGGAAAAAGAAGGACAAAAACTAATGGAGGAAATTATCACTAAAAATTTCCCAACTCTTATGAAAGACTTAAAATTACAGATCCTAGAAGTGCAACATACCCCAAACCGAATAGATTAAAACAAGACGTACTCCAGGATACTTACTAATCAGAATGTCAGATGTCAAAGAGAAAGAGAACCTTCCGAGCAGCAAGAGAAAAGCAATCCATCACATACAAGGGAAGCCCTTATTGGGCTTATTGTCTATGCACAGATTTCTCAGGAGAAACCATGGAGGCGAGAAGACAGTGAGATGATATATTTAAGTTACTAAAAGAGAAAAACTGCCAACCAAGAATTCTATATCCAGTAAAATTGTCATTCAAAAATAAGGGGGAAATTAAACACTTTCAGACAAAAAAAAAAGCACCAAGAGAATTTGTGACCAAGAGACTGGCTCTGCAAGAAATACTGAAGGGAGCACTAGAGACAGATAGGAAAATACAGGAGATTGAGGTGTGGAGAAGCATGTAGAAATGAAGACTATCAGTAAAGGTAAAAAGAAGAAAAATTGGATATGCCATATAAAATCCAAAAGGCAAATGGGAGAAGAAAGTACTGACATAGTAACACTAAATGTTAATGGATTAAACTACCCAATCAAAAGACATGGACTGGCAGAATGGATTGAAAAACAGGACCCATCTATATGCTGTCTACAGGAGACACATCTTAGACACAAGGATAAACATAGGTTGAAAGTGAAAGGTTGGGAAACAGTATTTCATGCAAGCAATAATAAGAAAGGTGCAGGAGTAGCTATATTTATATCCAACAAATTAGACTTCAAGTGTAAAACAGTTAAAAGAGACAAAGAAGGACAGTATGTATTAGTAAAATGAACAATTCAACAAGAAGACATATGTAGTAGTTAGATTCAGTTGTCAACTTGACCAGGTGAAGGTACCTAGCCAATGGCATGTGAACCTCATCTGTTGCTCATTACATCTGCAGTCGGCTAGGAGGCATGCCTGCTGCAATGAATGATGTTTGATTTAATCGGCTGGTGCTTAAATAAGACAGCTCAATGCAGCACAACCCAAGCACCTCAGCATACCTCATCTCAGCACTCACAGCTCAGCCCAGGCTTTTGGAGATGCAGAAAGAAATCACCCCAGGGAAAGTTGTTGGAACCCAGAGGCCTGAAGAGAAGGCCAGCAGAGAACACTCTGTGCCTTCCCCCATAAGAAAGAACCTCAGTTGAAAGTTAGCTGCCTTTCCTCTGAAGAACTAACTAAATAAATCCCCTTTTATTAAAAGTCAATCCATCTCTGGTGTGTTGCATTCTGGCAGCTAGCAAACTAGAACAACATAACAATAATAAGTATTTATGCACCGAGCCAGAGTGCTCCAAAATACATGAGGCAAACACTGTAAACAGAAATAGACATATCTACCACCATAGTTGGAAACTTCAATTCCCCACTCTCATCAATGGACAGAACGCTAGAAAGAGGATCAATAATGAAACAGAGGATTTTAATAATACAATAAGTGAGCTAGACATAACAGACATTTTTAGAACATTACACCACACAACATCAGGATGCACTTTTTTCTCAAGTGTTCATGGACCTTTCTTAAGGATAGACCATATGCTGGGTCAAAAAATAAGTCTCAATAAATTTTAAAAGATTGAAATCATACAGAACATTTACTCAGATCATAAAGGCATGAAATTGGAAATCGATAATAGGGAGAGGGCCAGAAAATTCACAAATATATGGAGGCTCTACAACACACTCTTAAACAACCAGTGGATCAAGGAAGATATCATAAGAGAAATCTGTAAATATCTCAAGGCAAATGAAAATGAAAACACAACATATCAAAATTTATGGGATGCAGCAAAGGCAATGCTAAGAGGAAAATTTATTGCCCTAAATGCCTATATTAAAAATGAAGAAAAAGAAAAAGTCGAGGAATTAATTGTCCACTTGGAAGAACTAGAGAAAGAACAACAAGCTAACACCAAAGCAAGCAAAAAGAAAGAAATAACGAAGATTAGACCAGAAATAAATGAAATTGTGAGCATGAAAACAATCAAGAAAATCAACAAAACCAGAAATTGGATCTATAAGAAAATCAAGAAGATTGATGGACTCTTAGCAAGCTTGACAAAAAGAAGAAGAGAGAGGATACAAATATATAAAATCAGAGACATAACCACTGACCCTGCAGAAATAAAGGAGATAATGATAGAATTCTATGAACAATCTTTATGCTAATAAACTAAACAATGTAGATGAAATGAACAACTTCCTAGAAAGGCATGAACAACCAACATTGACTCGAGAAGAAATAGATGATCTCATCAAACCAATCACAAGTAAAGAAATTGAATTAGTCATTGAGAAACTCCCCAAAAAGAAAAGTCCAGGACCAGATGGCTTCACATGTGAATTCTACCAAAAATTCAAGAAAGAATTAGTGCCAATCCTGATCAAACCCTTCACAAAAATTGAAGAGCAGAAAAGGCTACTTAACCCATTCTATGAAGCCAATATCACCCTCACATCAAAGCCAGACAAAGATATCACAAGAAAAGAAAACTACAGAGCAATCTTTCTAATGAATATAGATACAAAAATCCACAACAAACTTCTTGCAAATCGAATCCAGCAGCACATTAAAATAATTACACACCATGACCAAATAGGATTCATCCCAGGCATGCAAGGATGGTTCGACATAAGAAAATCAATTAATACACAATATCAACAAATCAAAGCAGAAAAACCACATAATCATCTCGATTGATACAGAAAAGGCATTTGACAAAATTCAACATCCTTTCTTGTTGAAAACACTTCAAAGCATAGGAATAGAAGGGAACTTCCTCAACATGATAAAAGGAATATATGAAAAACCCACAGCTAACATCATCCTCAATGGGGAAAAACTGAAAACTTTTCCCCTAAGATCAGGAACAAGACAAGGATGTCCACTATCACCGTCGTTATTCAACATTGTGTTGGAAGTTCTAGCCAGAGCCATCACACAAGAAAAAGAAATACAAGACATCAAAATTGGAAAGGAAGAAGTAAAACTCTCACTTTTTGCAGATGATGATAGTATATGTCTATAAATCTCCAAAAATCCACAGCAAAACTACTGGAGCTAATAAATGAGTATAGCAAAGTGGCAGGTTACATGATCAACACTCAAAAATCTGTAATGTTTCTATACACTAGTAATAAACAATCTGAGGGGAAATCTAGAAAAAAATTCCACTTACAATAGCAACCAAAATAATAAAATATTTAGGAATAAATTTAACGAAAGATACAAAAGACCTATATGAAGAAAACTACAAGAAATTGCTAAAAGGAATCACAGAAGACCTAAATAAATGGAAGGGCATACCATGTTCATGGATTGGAAGACTAAATATAGTTAAGATGTCAATTCTACCTAAATTGATTTACAGATTCAATGCAATACCAATTAAAATCCCAAAAACTTACTGTTCACAAATAGAACAACAAATAACCAAATTTATCTGGAAGGGCAGTGTGCCCCAAATAGCTAAAACTATTCTGAGAAAGAAAAATGAAGTCGGAGGTCTCACACTACCTGACTTTAAGGCGTATTACAAAACTACAGTGATCAAAATAGCATGATACTGGCATAAAGATAGATACACTGACCAATGGAATTGAATGGAGTGTTCAGATACAGACCCTCTCATCTATGGACAATTGATCTTTGATAAGGCAGTCAAGCCAACTCACCTGGGGCAGAACAGTCTCTTCAATAAATGGTGCCTAGAGAACTGAATATCCACATGCAAAAGAATGAAAGAGGATCCATATCTCACACCCTATACAAAAATTAACTCAAAATGGATCAAAGACCTAAACATTAGATCTTAGACCATGAAATTTTTAGAAGAAAATCTAGGGAAATATCTTATGAATCTTATAATAGGAGGCGGTTTCCTAGACCTTACACCCAGAGCACAAGCATTGAAGAAAGAACAAAATGGGAACTCCTGAAAGTTAAACACTTTTGTGCATCAAAAAACTTCATCAATAAAGTAAAAATACAGCCTACACAATGGGAGACAATATTTGGAAACGATATATCAGATAAAGGTCTAGCATCCAAAATATGTAAAGAGATTGTTGAACTCAACAACATAAAGACAGACAACCCAATTACAAAATGGGCAAAAGACATGAACAGACACTTCTCAGAAGAGGAAATACAAATGGCTAAAAGGCACATGAAAAGATGCTCAACCTCCCTGGCTTAAACACACCAGTGTTTATAGCAGCATTATTTATGATTGCTAAGAGATGGAAACAGCCTAAAATGTCCATCAACAGACAAGTGGCTAAACAAGCTGTGGTATATATAGGGAAATGCAAATCAAAACCACAATGAGAGGGCAGGCCAAGGTGGCCCAGCAGGCAGAGTTCTCGCCTGCCATGCCAGAGACCCAGGTTGGATTCCTGGTGCCTGTCCATGCAAAAAAAAAAAAAACCGAATGAGATATCATCTCACACCCACCAGAATGGCCATTATCAATAAAACAGAAAACAACAAGTGCTAGAGAGGATGTGGAGAAAGGGGCACACTTATCCACTGTTGGTGGGAATGTCAGATGGTACAACCACTGTGGAAGGCAGTTTGGTGGATCCTCAGAAAGCTAAATGTAGAATTGCCATATGACCCGGCACTGCCATTGCTAGGGATCTACTCAGAGGACATGAGAGCAAGAACACAAATGGACATTTGCACACCAATATTTATAGAAGCATTATTTACAATTGCTAAGAGATGGAAACAGCCAAAATGTCCATCCACACAAGTGGCTAAACAAGCTGTGGTATATACATACGATGGGATATTATGCAGCTGTAAGACAGAATAAAGTTATGAAGTATGTAACAACATGGACAGACCTTAAGGACATTATGCTGAGTGAGATTAGCCAGAAACAAAAGGATAAATACTGTATTGTCTCACTGATATGAACTAACATTAGTGAATGAACTTGGAGAATCTCATCGGTAACAGAGACCATCAGGAGGTAGAAATAGGGTAAGATATTGGATAATTGGAGCTAAAGGGATACAGATTGTGCAACAGGACTGATTGTAAAAACTCAGAAATGGATAGCACAATATTACCTAACTGTAATACAATAATGTTAGAACACTGAATGAAGCTGAATGTGAGAATGATAGAGGGAGGAGGCCTGGGGGCACAAATGAAACCAGAAGGAAAGATAGATGATAAAGATTGAGATGGTATAATCTAGGAATGCCTAGAGTGTATAATTACAGTGACTAAATGTACAAATTTAAAAATGTTTTTCCATGAGGAAGAACAAAGGAATGTCAATACTACAGGATGCTGAAAATAGATGGCAATTCATATTTTAAAACTTTAACTTATGTGTGAGACTAAAGCAAAAAATTTTTATTTGGTACAAAATTTATATTTTGACTAGTGCATTTCTTAATATTACTTATGTGGACAGCTTAATTGAACACCATAAGTACATGGAAACTTGAGTAGGGCATGAGATTTTGTAGGTTTGTCCAGAATGATGCCCCAATAAATCCCAGAGTGATTTGAACAGTGAATAAAAAGTACTTGCAAAGTCCCCTTGGGGGAATGGCCAGAATGGGGGAAAATTCAACTTCTTCAAGTGGAGAATTCCTGATATTCTAACAAGCAGTGGTGACAACCAAAGCAATAGGCTGAGCCCCCAATCTTGGGGGTTGTTCATATGAAACTTAACCCCACAAAGGATAGGCTATGCCTACTTAAATTTAGGCCAAAGAGTCACCCCCAGAGAACCTCTTTTGTTGCTCAAATGTGGTCTCTCTCTCAGCCAACTTGACAAGCAAACTCACTGCCTTCCCTCTCTCTGCGTGTGACATGATTCCCAGGTGTGTGGACCTTCCTGGCAACATGGGACAGAAATCCTAGAATGAGCTGAGACTCAATATCAAGGAATTGAGTAAACCTTCTCAGCCAAAAGGGGGAAGAGAGAAATGAGACAAAATAAAGTGTCAATGGCTGAGAGATTCCAAACAGAATTGAGAGGTTATCCTGGAGGTTATTCTTACATGTTATATAGATATCACATTTTTAGTTAAGGTGTAATGGAGACGCTGTAGGAAACTGCCTGAAAATTTAGAGCTGTGTTCCAGTAGCCATGTTTCTTGAAGATGATTGTATAATGATATAGCCTTTACAATGTGACTATGTGATTGTGAAAACCTTGTATATGATACTCCTTTTGTCTACCTTATGGACATATGAGTAAAACATATGGATTAAAAATACATAAATAATAGCAGGAACAAATGTCAAAATAAATTTAGTACATTGAAATGGTGGTAATCAGTGAGGGGGAGAGGTGGGGGTATGGTATGTATGAAGATTTTTCTTTTTTATTTCTTTTTCTGGATTGATGCAAATGTTCTGAGAGGTAATCATGATGATGAATATACAACTATGTGATGATATTGTGAGTTATTGATTATATACCAAGAATGGAGTGATCATATGGTAAGAATTTTCATGTTTGTATGTAGTTATGTTTAAGAAAAAAATTTTAAATTAAAAAAAATAGAGAGACAAGAAAATGCCCATCGTCATCCTACAATAATCTAAATTCTGCTGGCATTTTGAAATAACTCATCTGGTCCTGACTGGTTCGTCTACTCCAAACTGTCTCAGAGAACATATAATTGTCTCTGACATTGGTTGAGCATCTTTCCTTGATTGGCCAAAGGCAGATGTTTGGACAGTGAGTGATCTTGGTAGACAAGTTTAAGATTGTGCCTCTGCATAGCTGACTTTCCATTATTATTCAGGTAATCATTTGAACTTCCTATATCAAAAAGTCATGCTAGTGGATCCTTGAATAGGGAGTGAGATCTTGTTGGTATGTACAGGTTAGTGTGATGCCCCCAATATATCCCAGAGTAATCTGGGCAGAAGAGAAAAAAGTACTTGCAAAGTTCCCTTGAGGAAAAAGGTGGAAATATTAAACTTCCCAGGTGGGAAGACCTGATATTCTTGCAAGCATTTGATCATAGGACTTGCCTTTATGAAATTTACTCCTGCAAAGGAGAAGTCAATCCTACTTATGATTATGCCTACATGGCTCAGAGGTGGCCCCTCTCTGTAAGCCAACCCTGCAAGTGAGCTTACTGCTCTCTCTACTATGTGAGACATGGCTCCCAGAGCTGTAAATCTCCCTGGCAACATGGGGCATGACTCCCAGTGATGAGCCTGGCCCTGGCATTGTGGGATTGAGAAAGACTTCTTGATCACAAGGGGGAAGAGAAATGAAACAAAGTTTCAGTGGCTGAGAGATTGCAAATAGAGTTGAGAAATTATTCTGGAAGCTATTCCTATGCAGGAATATCCCTTTTCAGTTTTTCATGTACTGGAGTAGCTAGAGCGAAATACATGAAACTTTTGAACTGTAATCCAGTAACCTTGATTCTTGAAGATGATTGTATAACTATAGCTTTTAAGGTGTGGCCATGTGATCATGAAAACCTTGTGACTGACACTCCCTATATCCAATGTATGGACAGATGAGTAAAAACATAAAGACAAAAAAATAGATAAATAATAGCAGGAGCTGTGAGGTCTGGGATATTTTGGGTGTTCTTTTTAATTTTTATTCTTATTTTAATTTTTTGAGTGATGATAATGTCAAAAATTGATTGTGGTGATGAATGCACAGCTGTATGATGATACTGTGAACAACTGATTGTACATTTGGGATGATTATATGGTATGTGAATATATCTCAATAAAATTTCATTAAGAAAAACAAGATATACCTGGAAATTGGAAATTTTGTGTTGATTACCTTTGTGTATGTGTGTGTGTCTGTGTGTATAATATGGTTAGGGTTAGGATTAGGGTTAGGTGTACTGTTAGTGTTTTAATTCCAAGACATGTTTAGCTCCTTTCTACTTATGAATATAAACAAAGATCCACAAATGAAACCAAGTTTCACTTGAAAATTCTGGAAATGCTGTCCTTTGTTACCCTCGTATATACATAAGATACGGTTAGTGTTAGGTTTAGGGTTAAGAACACTATTAATATTTCCACCCCAAGACATGTTTACTTACACAATATCAAGGACCTACAAATAAAAAACCAAGTTTCAGCAAAAAAAAAAAAGTCATGCTAGGAACTTCCAGGAAAAACAGTAAGGAAACACACAGGGGTAGTCTGAACCAACTGCCCTGAGGCTCTGGGGGCCAGAAGAATACTCTATAGCATCCAAGGAAGAGCAGGAGGAAGAGGATGAGAAACTGCGGTAAACAACTGTGAGTAGCTGGCTCCATGGCAGCTGCTGGTGCCCATCCCCCATTCTCACTGTGGGATTCCTTGGGGTCAAACTCTATGGCTGCTGCAGAGAAAAAAAGACACAAAAATCCTCTTCCCCAAGAAGAGGGGTGGGCACAGCTGAGCACTGGTCACAGTTTTTGATTAGCAAATGCAGATTGCTAGGTCCAGTTCAGAGCTACAGTTTCAACATGAACTAGGCCATTGTTTCAACCCTGCCTCTGGCAGGGGTGGAGGAGTGGAAGTTTATAGACACAGGGCCTCCTT
>PVIY010039107.1:8283-24052 GCA_004026745.1 Myrmecophaga tridactyla
CTTTTCACCCTATGAAGCGAGTGTTGGCGGCCTGACATCCTTCCCTGGTAGCATAGAACTCGGCTGCCGTTCCTTGTGGGATACAGACTGCAGGGATGCTGGAGAATACCTAGGAATCAGTGAGTGGATAAAGATATTCCCACCCAAGGTTCCCTACAGAACCAGGAAGCCCTTAAGGCCCAAAGGTCTTTCTCCCTCTTTTGTGGTCAGAAGGAATTTTAAACCTAAGCATTCAATAAAGTGCCAGGAGCAGCCCATGTTCAGCTGCTCTGTGGATTCAACTTCCCCTGGGCCAGAGGCTGCAGCAGCAGATTTCATCAGGAAAAGGCAGGAAGAAGTGCCCTGAAACCCAGGTCTAAGCACCAGGGTTACCCCCCTCCCCCCCACCTCTGCAGCTCCCCCATGCAGGACCAAAGTGGGGAGGTAAAACCTTCACTTCCTGAAAATCCCTCCAGCCCAGCACACAGACTTCTAACCACCCACCTCCTGGGGCCCAGCTAAACAGGAGCCACTCCACAGCTTACCCAGGGAAGCCTCAGTCCACACTTAACTCCTCTAGGATCTGGTTTGCCCCATGTGGCCACTACCCAGTGGCCAAAAGTGGGGTTCACTGGAAAATCCCTATTTCAGTTTGCTAAAGCTGCCAGAATGCAATATACCAGAAATGTGTTGGCCTTTTACAAACGGGATTTATTAGCTTACAAATTTAGTTTCAAGGCCATGAAAATGTCCAAATTAAGGCATCAAGAGGATACCTTTATTGAACAAAGGTTGGTGGCATCTGGGGTTCCTCTGTCACATGGTCCTTTGTTCCCGGATTCTGTTGCTTTTAGGTTCCCTGTTTCCTTGCTTGCTTCTCTGGGGACACCTCTCTGGCTCTCTGTGTCCAGCAGGTCTTCTCTCAGCATCTCCAGGGAATTTGTCTCTCTCTCCATTCTTCACTTGGTTTTATCTCTCTGCTCTCTGTGAGCTCTCTTAAAGGACTCCAGTAAAGGATTAAGACTCACTTTGAATTGGTTGGGTCGCATCTCCACGGAAATAGCCTAATCAAAAGGTCCCACCCACAGCAGGTCTACCCCCACAAGAACGGGCAAAAGAACAAAGTCCTTTCTGGGGTACATAACAGATTCAAATCAGCAAAATCCCCTTCCAGAGGGGAAGTGGAGTCCAGGGTATTGGCTCTGCCCATACTTTGGTGGAGACGGGAAGATGGTTCCATTTAAGAAGTTAGTCTCAAAGCCCAAAAAGAGGAAAGAGCTAGATATTGCAAGGCTGCCACCATGTACATGCAGAGGACACAGAAGACATGAAGAACCAGCCAGTAGACTTTCAGGCAGAAGGAGGTGACCACTAGGCACAGAAAACTTCTATTCTGTCCTTAAAGACGGCCCTGAAGAGAGCGTGGCCACCAACCTCTGAAAGCCAGCCCAACGCTTGGCTCTAGAGTGAATCTACCCCACAGACATAAATAAAACAATTCTCAGAGAAATCCATATGGCAAGTAGGCAGAGAGGGGCTTTCATAGCCCACCCTGAGTACCCCTTCTTTCCCTTCCTAACTCCTTTTCCTGCCCCCTCAAATGAAAAAGTGGTACCACTTTGTCGGTGTTAACATGGAGAGGCAATCTGAGCAGGCTGCTTGGAAGTGGAGAGTCAGCTGCACCCCACAACAAAGGATGTCTTGCTGATGTCTGGATCTTCCTGGAGATCTGGGGATTCTGCTGTCCGAAACTCAGGCCTCAGGTGTACACTATTTCCTAAACAAAGGGTACGCTAGGTCAGGAGTTTCTGATTTTCTGATTCAGGGTGAAAGGGTGCGAGCAGAGAGAAGGGCTGAGAGCGGCGGCTTCCGGGGTTCCGGGCGCAGGTTTCATTCAAAGCGAGACCTGTGAGAGCCGCAGCAGGGCATCTGGTCCGCGTGACTCCAGCTGCAGCTTCCTCTCGCGCAAAAAGCGCATCCAGGCGCCCGCGACCCGCGGGGTCGTCTTTGCACCTAGAGACCTCCAGGGCACCCCTGACGCGACGGCTCTGTAATCGGAGTTCTGCTCTGTGGCGGGGGGGGGGGGCGTGTCATAGAGTAATTCCAGCACCTCACTCAATTCAAGGGGTGCCAGGCCCTACGCTTCCGCCTCCCATCTCTTGAGGACAATCCAGAGTCCGAGGAACCAAGACACCTTGACCTAGGACAGAAATTCGTAAGCGATGGGGTTATTCGGCGGTGTCGGACAGCCACGGCGAGGGCCTCTTTAGCCGAGAACGCGAAACCATCCCTAAACCAAGGCTTAGGGAGGCCAGACCCGGTTTGAATCCACGAAGCTCCCTTCCTCGCCTGAGCTAGTTCACAGGACACTGGAGCAGGCATCCCCAGGCTGCAGATCCTCGTGTGAATGTAGACCGGGTGAGGGGCGCACACATCCGGGCAGACCTAACCCACCCGCCAGGTCCCACCCGGGGACTTTCTGTGCGACAGACCGGGACTGACCGTGAATTTAGAGCCACAGTAGCAGGCACAGGATGCCATCGCGCACACGCACGAGTAAGGCGCGCTTTTACTTATCTCGGATCTGCCCTCGCAGCCCCTCTTCTAGCTCTCGAACGCGTACAAACTGAGGAAGGTTTGCACTTCGCTTTGTAGAAGACTTGCGCTCCCCCCTGCGGTCCCGAGGAAGCACCGCTCTCCTTGCGCCTCCCGCCCCGGCTTCTGGCCCCATCCTCTGCCGCCCCAACCTAACCGCGGAGGTGCGGTAGGAGGTCCCGCCCGGGCGAGCAATACAGAGATGGAGCCAAGCTCCCAGCCCGCGCTGGAAGGTGCCTTGGGAAGAATTTGGAAACAAGGCAGATCTGCGTAGATTTCGGGCTCCGCCAACTTTCTGGCTGCGTAACTTTGGGCAACTGACTTAATTCCTCTGAGTCTGTCCTTGCACCTGCAGAGAGGGAAACTGATGCCTTCCAAGTACAGCATGTGTGGTGAGGACCACGTGTGTGCGCACGACGCCAGGCGCACCGGAGCTTGGCACGCCAGGGCGCGCGCTTGCTGCTAATGGAGTTCCCTTGCGCACGGCGCTTTGCAGCTCCAAGTTCAGTTCAGAGAGAGCCCTCCGAGCCTTGGGATCCCTCAGGGGTGGGATGATGGTGGGGGTGGAGGGGGGAGCCCCAGCGGCCCCCTCCCGGCCATCGGCAAGGCCGTGTGCGCGGTGCCATTGGCCCGGGCGGCCTGGTGGGCGGGAGGATGACATCAGCGGCAGGTTGGATTATAAAGGCGGGAGCCGAGCCGCGGGCTCAGAGCGCACCCAGCCGGCGCCGTGCAGCCCTGGGACCCGCGCCTGCCCGGCAATCCGGCCATCCTGCACCGCGCCCTCCTGCTCATCCGCCGGTCAGCCCCGCGCTTCCCTCGCCGCTGACAGTCTGCGCCCCTCGACCCCACGGGCACCATGCACCTCTCCCAGCTGCTGGCCTGCGCGCTGCTGCTCACGCTGCTCTCGCTCCGGCCCTCCGAAGCCAAGCCCGGGGCGCCGCCGAAGGTGAGTGCTGGCGCAGGGACGTCCTGCCTGTGAGGGGCCATAGGAGGACTGGTCCCGGCTGGGGTCCTGGGAGGATGCTGCGCGCGTGATGGAGCAGAGCGCGAGAAGACGTCCCTTTCCCTCGAGATGTGCCGGGAGAGAGCCAGGGAGCCCTCGAAGCCCGGACTCTGGGGGTCTATTTCCCCAGACTTTGGGGAAAGTCGACAGATGCGCAGCCTCTGCCCCAGAGTGGCCCGCGGGCGAGGGGCGAAGGAGGGAGAGCTAGGGGATCCTCAAGGGTAGGACCATTGCCGCCGCTTGGCAGGTGCATGCGGGGCCGAGCCTGTCCGGCAGCAGTGGGGGCGCGCTCGAGACTCCAAGGGACAAATCGCGCTGCCAGGCGCGTTGGTCCAGAGCATCAGGGAGGCGCCCCTTCACTTACCAGCTCTTTTCCTCCGACAGGGCCCGCGAACCCCGCCCGGGGAGGAGCCGGCCGAGTCCCAGGCTGGGGGCAGCGGTCAGAAGAAGGGCGACAAGGCTCCCGGCAGCGGCGGCGCCAACCTCAAGGGCGACCGGTCGCGACTGCTCCGGGACCTGCGCGTGGACACCAAGTCGCGGGCGGCGTGGGCCCGCCTCCTGCACGAGCACCCCAACGCGCGCAAATACAAAGGAGGCAACAAGAAGGGCTTGTCCAAGGGCTGCTTCGGCCTCAAGCTGGACCGGATCGGCTCCATGAGCGGCCTGGGATGTTAGTGCGGCGACCCCTGGCGGCGGTGAGTACCTCCAGCCCCCGACGCGCTGCTCCCGGGGCAGCAAAGCCTTAACCCTGCCCGCAGGCCAGTTCCTCTCCGATCCCCCCAACCCCGGGACCGTCCCGCCTCCCAGCTGGCCTTTACAGGGAGGCCGGGAGATCCAGGGCCGGGATCGAGTGTGTGCTGGGCACTGTGTTGGCGCTCTCCCTTATCCTCCACCCCTATCCCATTTATTGTCCCATTTTACAGATGGAGAAAGTGAGGATTGAAGTGGTCAGGGCTCTTTGGCAAGGTCTGAAATGGCTTGGCCTGGATGGACCCCCCTGGCTGCCTCACCTAAGGCAAAGCCTTGGCTCCAGTTTGCCAGTTGGGGGGACTGAGGGGAGGTGGTGGTTTGAGAGAGTAGAGGAGGAAGGAACGTGCGCAGCAGAGGGCAGGCTGATCTGCAGCCGTGGGCACTGTGTGCATGGCAGGGGCCCGCCAAGCCTTTGGGGTGGCTTCCTGGGTCAGTTGTCCCAGAAAAGAGACAGGCTTGGAGAAACACCTGTCCCCTCACGGTAGAGAACAAGCCCTCTGGGGGGCTCTTCGCCCCCTCCTGTGGGCAGACCATCCAGGGCCCTGGTGTTGCCACAGCCCTTGTGGTCTCAGGGGTCAACCTCGCTGATCTGGACACTGTTTCAGGGAAAGGAGGAGAGTGAATTAAATCTTTATTCTTTACCCCAACCTCAAACTTGGCATGCCCTAAGCTGAGCTCCTCGCAAACCGTGCCCCCCCAACATGCTCCCGGGCCCCCTGCCTCTGGCCCGGCCCCCTCACCAGGGCTGGAAACTTCAGCCCCTGCCAGGTGCCGCATCCTGGCAATTTACAGCTGTGAATGAAGATACTCACCTCCTCTCCTTCCTTCTCCGCTGCCCGTCAGTGAGTAACGTCCCAGCCTGTGACATTGACAGCCGAGTCTTTCAGAATCACACCCCATGCTGGTTTCAAGCCTTGCCCCTTTCAGCCCGGCTGCAGCCAGGCCCCATCCACACCCTGTCAGCCCCACTCCCGACCCTGTAGAGCTGGGCTCTGTGCCTCTTAAGTCTTTGCAGTGTCCCCACTGTCCTCCCCAGCGGGAAACAAGGGTGCCCCTCTTTGAACCTTGCAGGTGCATTGCCTACCCCTTTTTTCTGGCACAGAACACTTTTCATGTCAGGTCCTAGCTGATTGCGGGCCTCCCCGCCTCCCCACACTGACCTGTGAGCATCGGGAGGACTAGATGCTGGCCTGAGGCGAGCCGGACCCTGCGGCTCTTAAAATGTTTGTCAGTGACCAGGGCAGCTGCCCCTCTATTTACACAGGCTCCGCCTCCACGTGCCCTGGACTGTGGCAGGCCCCCTGCCACTCTCTGCAGCCAGACTTGACCGGGCTGGGCGCTTCTCCCGCGTCTGCCGGGGCTTCTGCCATGTGGCCTTGACTCCTACCTGCGCAGGTTGAGAAATGGTTCTGGCAGTCCAGCCCAGCCGGGAGCGGCCGACACTATGCTGTCTTTCCTCCTTTCCCTCCTGTCTAAACAGCAAGGAGATGGAGTCCCGGGCCTCAAAATTCCACTCTGTGATTTAAGCACCAAGCTCAAACTTCAGACTCAAAACAAATATTGGTTAACACTGGATAATATATGTGGCCAGTGTCTGTCCCCCAGGAGTCTGGCTCTTGAACGAGGCTGTCTGTGGGCATCAGGTGACGGACAAATGGGTGGAGAGGAATCAGATTGCCAGGGCACCTTGACCCCTTAGACTGGGGACGTTTCTCCACCTCCTTGAAGCCCTCCCTTTTGGCATAGATGAATCACGGCTCCTCAGTATCCCCAACTCCAGCCTCCCCCGCCCATGACCCACTGCCTGTGTCCTCCTGCTGGGGGATGTCACTGGTTTGGGCTTAAAAGGAAAAGCTGACGCTTTTGATTTTTAACACTGATGAAAACTCCTCTGAGGTTGTCACTTCTCCACTCGGGGGTTGCCTTCGGCTCTATGCAGCCGCCATAATCACAGCTGCCAATGATTATATGGGTCTTGATTATAACGTGCTAATAACAGACACAAGATGTGGCTGGGACCTGAATGAACACCTGGTCCAAACATCACAGACACCTGTCGTTGGTTTGGACCGATGGGACAGATGGGCGGGGATGGGCGGGGATGGGGAGGGGGCTCGCCAGGCCGGCTGCCTTCAGGGAGAGTGCTGATTCTCCCAGGATGCCTTTCTGCAGCCCTGGGGCCCATTAGCAGGGACTGACCACTTTTCAGCTTTACTTGGCACAAAAAGCCCTGACTCGGGGAGCCCCCCAATGCACCAACCCAGCATGATTGTTCATTTTCCAGCTGGTTTGAGGCACATTTCCCCCACTTTTGAAGGGAACCCTAGACCCAGACCCTTTCCCAAACACAGCCAGAGGGGGAAAGAGACACTGTTTACCGAATGGCCCCCATGCTCGGCCGATGCTCAGTACATGGCCTCCCACTGATTCTTTCAGCCAGCCCTGGGAAGTGGCTATTATCCCATTTTATGGATGAGGAAAGTGATACTCAAGCCTATCCAGGGCTATCGCGGAAGTAAATGTCAAGGTTGGGATCTGAGCCCAGGTTCCCAGCTCCTCGGGTGTCCCTCTTTCCTTCTCCACCTCCGCCCCCACCATTTTCCAGACACCTGGAGCACCTGACTGAGGGCTTGTGTTGTAGCAGAAAAGGGGGGAAGAGAGAGAGACTTTGCATTCTCTTTCCTTCCCTGTCTCACTGAGAGCCAAGGTTAGACTGAGGCGGGGGGCGGGAGGCAGGAAGGCTGGCAGACATTCCATTTTCACGGTGCTGGAGGCAGGAGGTGCCAAGGGCACAGCACAAGGCAGGACTCCCAGGAAGGGCTGGAGGGAAAGGGCCTCTCTCCCCTTCACGGGCAGGCCCCCACCAGGTGGCCGAGCGGCTGCAGGAAAGGGGAGGAAGGTTCTAGAAATGCCCAGCCAAGGGGCCAGAACTGAGTGAGCTTCCTGTGTGCCCCTCTGTGTTTCAGGATTGGGAACTTGCTCCGTTGTCATGAGGTCATCCTGGCCATCTGCCTCCCGGCCTGTGGAATCACCTCCAACGCGATGTGGCTTTGACATTTCTTTTGTTGTTTTTTTCCTGGTACTGGGAATACACATCACCAGCTGTTTTATTATTATTTGGGGTTGGGTGGGTATGATTTCATTGTTTATTTGTTTTGAAAATGAAAAATAAAAAGTTATATATTATATACATGAAACACACACATCTACACCACTTGATGACAAGGGACAGTTTTTAAGAGACTGACAAAACCAGCTGTAAAACATTGCTGTTTGTAAATTCATGTCATGCATAAATGTATTTATGTTGTAAAGCTATTTATATTGTTTATAAAGAGATATTTATAAAAATTTTATTTATGTAACTAAATGAAAGAAGTCAATCATTGTAATGTTTTTGTCCTAACTAGTTGAAAAATGTAAAAAAAAAAAAGTCATTCCACGACCATTTTGAAAACTGTCTTTATTTACTTATTCCATTTATGTTGTAGGAATCAGTCCAAGGCAAAAGGAGAATGTGAAGATGAGCCTTTTGCCTTTAAATAGCATCTAACAGCCACTTTCCCAATTCTGGATGTATTTGCATCAGAATCTCCTGGGGAGCTTGTTAAAAAGATACAGATTCCTGCCCCATCCACCCCCACATCTGCTGAACCTTAGTCTCCAGGGATAGGACTGGCCTGGTGGATTTTGGATTTTGTCTCCAAATGATTTTGACCAGCTCAGCCAGGTCAGGCAGCCCTGCTTGGTAAATGTCACCTGACATCTGTGAAATCAGATGTCTGTGAATTAAATTAAAATTGAATTCAGCTGACTTAGGGTCTCTACATTCTATTCTACTTCTGCTATTTGGGGAAAGAAATAACTGAAAGTTCTCCTCTTGATATGGGCGATTCAGACGGTCTCTGCTTATCTTGAAGAACTGGCCAGGTGCCCTTTGAACCTGGGCGACTCCACAGCCTGGGATGGGGTCGATTTTACCTGTGGTGAGTCCCAGGGGCCGCCGAGGGCCCGAGGCCGATGGCACCCTCTACTCCTGGAAGAGAGAGAAGATACCCTCACATTTCATGTTTGCACCATGGGCTGTGTTTTACGAGAGGATTGTGGATTTTCTTTACACTTAAAACCTCTAATAATTACAGTTCCCATGAGCCGCGGAGCCTTGAGTGGAACTGTGGGCATGAATAATCTCTTGCCCTGAAACGTACAGGAAACACTTAAATAATCCCGAGGAAATTTTGCTACATCCCTGGTGTGGCAACACTTCTGCGCTGCCCTCCTCACCTGACTTCTGGGCACCCTGAGGGGAGAGCAGAGACGTAAATACCAGGATCGGGGAGACTGGGGAACACCGACCCTGCCCAGGGGACTCGGGAGCACTTCATAGGGGCAGCAGGTGTGGCCAGGCTTGCCCCCGGCCCCCCAGGCTCCCTGATCTTCTGTGATCATCTGGCCCCGAGCCTTTTTTCTCCAGCGGCAGGTGGGTGGTCCCCAGCACTGTGCCCTCGCACAGGTGAGGAAAATGCTTATAAGTCATGTTCCACCTGGGGCAGCTTAGGGCCCTTCCCACCCCGTCCACTTCCAGGAGCCCGTCTGGGGCCACTTTCCCCTGCCTCGCTCCCGCCTCTGCGGCTCAGGACTCGGATGCCATGTTGGGGAGACTGAGGGGTCCAGCACCCCCAGGACTTGCAGGGCCACAGCTCACCGGGCCATCTACAGACAGCACCAGAAGGGGATGCCTGAGAGGGGTGGACCCAGGGGGAAGTTGGGGGCTGGGGTTGTTACAGTGTGGGCTCCACTGGTGGTGAAACACCTTCCCAAAGCACAGTGAATTCAGAGACTTGGGGAGCCGCCACTAGAAGCTAAGGGTCTTCCCTGTGGGTAGCATCTGGGCTTCTAGTAGCCCAGGGCTGATAAGGACCCCTGCCCAGGCTATCCCTGCTCCCCTCCTGTGCAGCTCGTGTGTCACCTACGGGTCCCAAACAACATGCTTGTCAACTCCGGGCCCCTCCAGGCCAAGGCCAACCCTCAAGCCCTCGGCTTAGGATGCTCTCAGCAGCAACTGGGACTCATCATCCCAGCAAAGGATTTCTGCTGGAGAGCCAGAAAGGCTTGGCAGATCGCCAACGAGGGGCAGGAGAGGTGTTGAGACCCCCCACAGATTGCCCACGCGGCATCGCGCAGGCCCCAGCCCTCAGCTCTGCGGGGTCCCCACTGCACAGCGAGCCTCCTGCCTCCAAAGCTGTTGGAGGATCTGCAGCCCCTCTCCCTCAGTCCAGCTAAGGCAGGGCCAGCTCGGAGCCGTGGGCCCAAGGACGAGGCTGGCAGGAGTCCCGGTCCTCCTGGGACTGGGCGGGCACCCCTCAGTGTTGGAAGGTCCCCTGGGAAAATGGAGCAAACCCAGGGCAGCAGAGACAAAGAGCGTTTTAGGCGCCGGGAGGCCCACGCCCATGGCCTACTCTTTGCCCATTTCTAAATTTTGAGTTTGTTCCCATGTCCCTGATAGAATTTTCCACTGCACCGAATCCGTTCTTCACTGCCTCTGATGTGGTTTTTGAGTTCACCACTGCTTTTATTTATTATTGACAAATTCCATACATGGTGTACAATCCATGGCTCACAACTTCATCACATAGTTGTTTATTCATCTCCATTATCATTTTTTAGAACATTTGCATCACTCCAGAAAAAGAAAAAAGAAAAAACCCATACATACCATACCCCTTACCCCTCCCTCTCATTGACCACTAGTATTTCTATCTACCCAATTTATTTTACCCCTTACTCCCCATTATTTATTTATTTTTATCCATATTTTTTTACTCATAAAAGGAGCATCAAACAGAAGGTTTTCACAATCACACAGTAACATTGTAAAAGTTATATCTTTATACAATCATCTTCAAGAATCAAGGCTACTAGAACATAGCTCAACAGTTTCAGGTACTTCCCTCCAGCCACTCCAATACACCATAAACTAAAAAGGGATATCTATATGATGTGTAAGAATAGCCTCCAGGATAACCTCCAGAAAGTTTGCAATCTCTTAGCCACTGGAACTTTTTGTCTCGTTTCTTACTTCCCTCTTTTGGTCAATAAGTTTTTTCTCAATCCCATGATGCCAGGTCCCAGCTCATCCCGGGAGTTCTGTACGTTGCCAGGAAGATTTACACACCCCTGGGAGTCATGTCCCATGTAGAGAGGGGGAGGGTGGTGAGTTCACCTGCCGAATTGGCTTAAAGAGAGAGGCCACATCTGAACAACGAAAGAAGCTCTCAGGGAGTGACTCTTAGGCCTAATTTTAAATAGGCTTAGCCTATCCTTTACAGGAATAAGTTTCATAGGGACAAACCCCAAGATCAAGGGCTCAGCCTATTTATTGATTTGGTTGTCCCCACTGCTTGCGAGAATATCAGAAATTCTCCATGGGGAAGTCACCATTACATTTTAAAAATTTGTTTGAATGTTTTCCACATCTCATTCTTCTCCCCCTTTCATCTCATCGTGTTCCTTTTACATCTCATTCTGTTGCCTTTTCATTTAGTTCCTGGTCTATAGAAACCATGTCCTCCTGCACTCTGTGAAGACTGCACCACAGAATCCTGAAATTTTCTTTTAGGTCCTTCTGCGGATAAATGAGGAAGTTCCATTCTCAGCATTTTCAGCAGGTGCGTGTGGGAACATCACATCTCACCTGGTTCTGTGATGTTCAGTCTCCATTTAGTTGGAGGGAGTGTTGGGAAAGCAGCGGGAATGAGCCATGGCCAGGAAACAGTCCGCCCACCGCACCTCTACCACCTCAGTGGTCGAAAGAATGGCTGACCAGCTTCTAGGCGCTGCATTGGCCGTCAGCCTCGCTGTGGTGCTGTGCGTTTGGATCTGCCTCTGTGCCTCCTGTATATTTCAGAGAGGAGTTGGGCCCCTTTGGAAAATGGCTTTGGAGCCAGGAACGGTTTTGCTGACGAATTCATTCAGATTTGTAAGGAGCAGAAATGCATCTGTTTCATTAACTTTTTTTTTCTAATGCCAGGATATCAGCACTTAAATTAATTCTATCGTTTGGCTATTTTTCTAATCTGTTTACTTTTGCTTGTTTATTTACTACTTAATAATGTTATTTACATTGGTTTCCTTAACACTTTTCTCTGCCTTTTCTAATCTCCTGATTGAATATTTACTTCTGAGTATGGCCACATCCAAATCCCAAAGGTTTTGATGTATGGCATTCTTAATTTTCTCATCTTTTGCAAATGCTGTTGACTTTTTTAAAAACAGCTCTAAATTGGATTTAATTTTTGTTTAATTTATGTTATTAATTTTAGTGTCATTGAGGTTGGGTTTGGTGCTTGCACAATTTCTGCTTTATTAAATCACTGATTCTGTTTTAATCGATTTTGTAAATATCACGTGGAAACTTTGAAAATAAGATGAACAACTATTTGCATAGTTCAACAGTCTTTAAACATTGAATCCATTTTGCCTCTTATATTACTATGTCCAAATCTGCTGGCCCTATTTTTCAATTCACTGAAGACTGATAACGATGTTTGAAATATATACTGTGGTTCGTTTTTTTCCATTTATCCTTATACTTTAAGAGTTATGCAGTTGTTATTTATTCAGTATGTAAAGGTTCAGTATTAATGTACGTATTAGATAATCAGGATATGTGAGAGTGTGCTGCGGTAACAACCAACCCCCAAAACTTAGTGGCATAAAACAACAAAGATTTACTTCTTGCTCCAGCAAAATCTCCTGGGGCAGCACTGTTCTGTGTGATGGCTCAGCATTGCACCTCCAGATCAACAAGTGTTTCCTCCATCAAGGAAGCAAGGGCAGGGAACATTCTGGAAGGTCTAGCAATCAGGTGCTTCCACCTACAAGTGGCATGCAACACTTTTACTCACATTTAATTGCCCCAAACCAGTTGTGTGACCATGCCTTGCTTCGAAAATGCCAGAAGGTAGAGGAGACTTGGATATCAGTGAACAGAAGGTGCGTTAACACCAATGTGTATTACTTAAACAGTTCCTTCATTTTGTGCAGCACACGTCCTAGTAAATTCCAATTTTATAGTATGGGAACATTATCAGCCTTACTTTATTTTTATTTGTGCTTGATATCTTTGCCCAAGTTTTGATTCTTTACTTTTTAGTGTATTTCTCAGTTACGTCTGTTTATTTCAATACATTGAATTAAAATATTTGTATTTGAGAAGTTCGCCTTTTACAGAAGGAATCTGAGATCGTTCATATTTATTCTCATTGCTGCTTATGCTTGGACTGACTTCTTTCTTTTTGATTTTGACTTTCTGTTCTTAAGGTACTTTTCTTTCATCTTTTGTTCCTTTTTACTTGATTTCTATTTTCTGTAGACTGTCGTGCTTGCTTTCATCTTCTGCAATGATTTGGAAAGTAGACACCCTGCTTTTAATTTGGTTAGTAGTCCCTTAAGGTTTTTAATAATGAAAATTATTAAACCCATATTTATATCATTATCACAGTCAAAATCACAAACAATAACTTAGGGGCTCCTTCATAAGAGAGACAAGGAATTTAGCCAGTTTGCTTCTTCCCTGCCTCCTCTGTCCTTGCTGGGTCTGCATTGATATTTCCTGGGGACAATCTCCTTAACGATGCCATTAAAACAGCCAAACGTTTCCTCTCTCCAAACTTCTCTAGCATTCCTTTTGTCGTTCCATCTCTATCAAATGGGTCTTCTGCGGACCATCCTCTTACACACGAAGCTGCTGCCTTCCTCCAAGCAGTCTGGTCCATCCTCCAAGCCCTAGGCTTGGGATTGCAGTCCCCGCATGTGGGGGCCAGCCATGGGGCCAGGCCTCACCCCGGGCAGGACAGTGGTCACTGGAGGAATAGGCAGCTGCCTTGGATTGCTTCTCTGGCCACAGAACCCCAGGTCTGGAGCTGGAGAAGGGACAGCTCTGTCATCCCAGGACAGGCCGGCCTCCCAAGGCACCTCTTGGCCCCTTCACTCCCTGTTTAATCTTCTGGGGAGCCCCGAGCATGGCCTTGGGGCGTTGGACATGAGGGGGGACAGGAAACTTCGTGTCCGGTCACGGGGGGTCCAGAGATGTCCTGGATGGATGATGGCTCTGGAAAGGGATCCAGGGCAGCTGGGGACAAAGGCAGAAAGAGCCTGAGGATGGAGATGAGCAGGCAGGGCACTGGTAGGGGGCACCTCCGGACAACACAGGTGTAGACCCCAGCGTGTGGTGCTGGGGAAATGTGGAGAGAAGGAAGAGGGCCCCGGGTGGGCCTTTGAATCCTGGAAAGGGCTTCAGGGCTCCCCTCTCCTTGCTTAATGTGCCCATCTACCGGTCTGCGGGCACAGCCTGGCTTCCTTCAGCGAAAGACCCAGCCTTCATGCTGGTGTGAATTCTGGGCGTGAGCAAAGAGAGTCAAGAGAGAGCGGAAGCAGGCGGCAGCCTCGGGCAGGCCTTCTGGGTAGGGCTGCGGTGAGCCGCTGGCTGTCAGCCGCCTCCTCGTGACCGAAAGCAGCGCTGCTCAAACTTAGAAGTTCAAGCATCTTCACCAGTATGAGATTTTTTAACATAAACCCTCAACATAGGAATAATTATTTATGTATACACTAAATGCAAGCGCATCTGTATAATAGATTTTATTACATGTAAATTCAGTAAACTTTTCAAGGCTAAGATTTCATTTATATATATCACATTATATATCTGTGTGTGTGTGTGTGTGTGTGTGTGTGTGTAATACTTTCTTCCCACCCCCGGGGACGGTCGTGCACCCCCCGTGCACGCCGCATCCCCCTGCGGAGAGGTCACGGGCACAGAGCAGTCTCAGAGTCTTTCCACGGAAGGTCTGGCAGGTGAGCTGTCCCAGCCACCCATGCGATCAGTGAGAATTGGGGCTGGGTCTAAATGCAGATAAAAGGTGTGGACCATTTTTTGAGGCTGTAAATGAGGTGACATCTGGCAGGAAAGTTATAGAAATGGTGACAGCTGTTATCTCTGGATGAAGGATTTCAGGTTGGCCTGGCTTGTTTTGTTGTTTGTACTTTTTGGTTGCACTTGTATTGTTTGCGATGAAGGGGGAGTGCTGAAACCCAGTGTGGTGTGTGTGTCTGTGTGTGTCTGTGTGTGCATATGAATGCACAGCATTATTCACAAATGACCAAAAGGTGGAAACAACCCAAATATCCATTCAGTGATGAATGGCTGAATGAAATGTGGTCTTCCAAACAATGGGATATGATTCAGCCATAAAAGGGAACGCACTACAGATCCACCTATAATGTGGATGAACCTTGAAGACATTACGCTTGGTAAAAGAAACCAGACACAGTAGAACAGATATTGTATGATTCCACTTACATGAAATGTCCAGAATAGGTAAATCTATGGAGACAGAAAATAGATAAGTGATTGCCAGGGGCTGGAGGGGGGGGATTCGAAGTACTGCTTACTGGGTGCCAGGTTTCTTTCAGAGGGATGAAAGCACCCTACAAGTGTTTGTGGTGACAGCTACACCACCGCTGAATCGTACACTTTAGATGGGTGAATTGTATGGTGTGTGCATTATATCTCAATAGAGCTGGTACTTAAAAGTCAATAGAGTTACTTCAAAAAGGAAAAAAGAATCTTAGGATAAAAGCCTGCATGCTAATAGGCTGAGCCCCCAATCTTGGGGTTTGTTCATGTGAACTTAACCCTGCCAAGGATAGGCTAAGCCTACTTAAAATTAGACCTAAGACTCACCCCCAAGAGAACCTCTTTTGTTGCTCAGATGTGGCCTCTCTCTCTCAGCCAACACGACAAGCAAACTCACTGCCCCCACCCCACTACGTGAGACATGACTCCTAGGGGTGTGGACCTTCCTGGCAATGTGGGACAGAAATCCTAGAATGAGCTGGAACTCAGCACCAAGGGGTTGAGAAAACCTTCTTGACTGAAAGGGGGAAGAGAGAAATGAGACAAAATAAAGTGTCAATGGCTGAGAGATTACAAACAGAGTTGAGAGGTTATCCTGGAGGTTGTTCTTACACATAATATAGGTATCACATTTTAAGGTATAATAGAGAGGCTGGAGGGAACTGCCTGAAAATGTAGAGCTGTGTTCCAGTAGCCATGTTTCTTGAAAATGACTGTATAATGATATAGTTTTCACAATGTGTCTGTGTGATTGTGAAAACCTTGTGTCTGATGCTTCTTTTATCTGCCTTAGCAACAGATGAGTAAAACATATGGATTAAAAATAAAAAAACAATAGAGGGAACAAATGTTAAAATAAATTTAGTAGATTGAAATGCTAGTGATCAATGAACGGGAGGGGTAAGGGGTATGGTATGTATGAATGTTCTAAGAAATTATCATGACGATGATATGCAACTATGTGATAAAAAAAGAATGTTCATATTGTATGTTGATTGGTTTTATTAATAAAAATTAAAAAAAAA
>PVIY010039108.1:0-23361 GCA_004026745.1 Myrmecophaga tridactyla
GCCCCAGCTGAAATCAAATAAGGCTAGTTTGGTATTCGCTAATTCAATATTCACATGGATTTTATAGAGCACAGCTACTGCAAATAATAACAATCATCTGCATTAGAAAATAGAAGTAAAGAAAAAGAAAAAATAAACTTAAATTACTGAGTTATTCTCATCCTGGACTCCTCCTTTTCTCTACTCATAAACTTCCCTCTCTGTCCCACAGCCATCTGTAGAGTTGGAGGGATGCTCAGCCACACATCTCCCTTTCCCAGCCATTTAGTTGCTGCTGGTCCAGTGTGGACCAAGCCTCACCAAGCACGTGTATCCCCAAAACAGGAAGACCCCTGGGTCTCTGCCACAGTACAGCATATAACATGTAGGGAAATGTGGGTGCCTCAGCCTTCAGTGTTGACTCCCATGACCTGTGGGATTGAAGCCATTATTCTCCAAATGGGAAACCTCTATGGAGGGTAGAATTGATTTCTAAAAGTAAAGCCTATTCAGTACAATTCATCTCATCTGATTCATTCAACAAATATTTGTTAAATAACCTCTGTGTGGCAAGCACTGTCCTAGGGACTGGTAATACTGTGGTTAACCAGGCAGACCAATGGAGCTTTTATTCTTTTAGGGGAGATTAATTATAAGCAAATAACATAAAATGATCACTTAAACATTGCCTGGTAACTGCTGTTAAGAAGCAAACAAGAAAACGGAAAATATCTGACAAAGGGGTGGGAGTTAGAGGGGATAGTTTCTTATTGGGTGGCCAGGGAAACCATCTCTGAAGAAGTGATGGTTCTGCTGAGCACTGAATTATGAGAATGAGTTGGTTGTGTAAACATCTGAAGGCAGAGCATTCCAGGCAGAAGAAATTAGTAAATGCAAAAGTCCTGAGGAGGGACCAAGTTTCAAGGAACAGACAGAGCTCCACTTATATGGTTGGAACAAACCAAATCAAGGTGTTTAGTTTTCCAGTGCTTCTGTAGCAAAGTTCCACAAACTGGGTGGCTTAATGCAGCAGAATCTATTCTCTCATGGTTCTGGAGGCTAGAAGTCTCAAATCAAGGTGTCCCCAGAACCCTGCTCTCTCTAAAGGCTCTAGAGAAGGAATCCTTCCCAGCCTCTCCCAGGTCCTGGTGGCTCCAAGCATTTCTTGGCTTGTGACAGTATCACTCCAGTTTCTGCCTCTCTCTCCATGCGGTCTTCTCACTGTGGGTCCCTGTCTCAGATTTTTTCCCCATTCTTGTAAGACACTAGTCATATTGGATTAATCCACCCTGATTCAGTTTGGACTCATCTTGACCTCTGCAAAGATTCTATTAAGCTCACATTCTGAGGTGCTTAGAATGTGTTCCCCTTTGAACCTTAATACAAGGCAAGAATGATAAAAGATGAAGTCCTTGCAAATTCTCATAAGGAGTTCAGATTTTGTTCAAGAGCAGTGAGAAGCCATTAGAGGATTTGGGGAAAATACATAATCTATATATGTTAGAAAGAATGCCATACTTGAAGGAGAACATCAAATTGTGGAGGAGAAAAGAATTTATTCACGATCTTGCAAGAACGCAAAATGGTGGCTGGCATGTCAAACAATAGAACACCGAGATGGTGATACCTGTGTCTGACCCACACACCCTCCCCTGTTTCTCTGCTGATTGGATACTCCAGAGGTTACAGCCTATCTGGGAAATCTAACTAATTTGAACTTCCCGCCAAAGGCTCCCCCTTTGTTATGTTTTACATTTTTAATGACCCCAGCCTTTTAAGGATTTATTGCCAGTTCTAAGCTGTGTCAGAGACCCTCCCCTTTCCCTGCCTGTATCACCTTTGTGAAAGTTAAACTTAAAGTTCAATTCTTACAATATATAATCTGATTTATATTTTCAAAATTTTGCTTCTGCTGTTCTTGGGGAATAGATTGTAGAGGATGAGAGGAGAAATGAAGAGAGTAGATAGGCAATGGTGACAGGGGAGAGGTGATGGCGATAGCAAGTAGATGGGTTCCAAAGTCACTGAGGAAAAGCAGATGGATTTGGAGGTAGAGCTGGAAGGATCTGCTGAAAGATTGGAAGTGGAGGGTGAGAGAAGAGGACCCTTAGGATCCTCTCTCAGCACCAGTGGGCAGGGTACTATTTCCTGAGATGGAAACACTGGGGAGGGAGTGGTTGGTAGGGAGTGGGACAGCAAGCAAGAGTGGGTTCTGGACATGATAAGTTAAAGGTATCTGTTAGCACTTCAAGGGGTCAAATAAGCAGTTTGAAGTGAGTCTGAGGCTGAAGAGAGCTTTTTTTTTAGGGAATATTTATTGGATACCCACAATACACCAGTTTCTGGGCATGCTTCCCTGCAGTCCAATCCCCTGTGCTTTCCAGCCCTTCCGTCTGGTGGCAGAGCCTGCCCCTGGGCCACCTGCTTGGCATTTTCCAGGCCAGTAGCACCCAGATATGCAGGTTTCCACAACTTTCAACTACATCAGATCAACCCCTCACTGGATCAAATGCATCCACAGATAATCAGAGGAGGGGGTGACTTAGGGATTCTCTACTGAGGCATATACATCCCTGAATTGCACCACTGGGCCCAGCTGTCTCTCTGGAAAGATGCCATGTCCATTTCCAGTCAGTCTGATGTCAGCAGTGACATTGGAGTCTTGCTTCACTACGTTTGCAAAATAAGCAAAATTTTTCGTGGTCTCTATTTTCTGTGTGTGAATGTGTATGTTTTTAATAAACTCTCAGCAGTTACAAAGGCACCCAATTAGAGTTGTAAAAATGTGGAATTACCCTCTGCATAAACAATTCTTTTCCTCAGCTGTGATCTGGGGCTGCTTATGGGAAATCCTCAGAGCCTGGTGCTTGAGGGAGTCCCATGGCTTTGATTTGAAGAGACTGGCTGGGCTGGAGATGTGGGAGCTAGGGGAGGGAGTGGTGGAGGAGCAGTGAGGCCCCTGTGAAGGAGACTTGCTGACATTATATGCTTATTACACTTTCTCAGAGGACAGAGTTAAGCTTCCAATAAAACCTGGAGGCCAAGGTGGTGGTGAAGTGGGAGGAATTGCAGGGGGAGGAGGGGCAGAGGCTTCCTGTATTTAGGCCCAGAGATGAGAAGGAAGTCAGTGTGCCCATTCATCACCTCCTTCCTCTCAGGCCGGCTGGCCCTTTCTCCACGTTTCACTCAGTCACCGGGGGTTATGGGCCACATGGCAGGCAGTTCGTAGTCATTGTGCTGATGGAAACCAGAAAGGAGGACATTTTGGGGAGGCATGCCCTGCACAGGCCTGACAAGGGGACGGGGGAAGGGGAGGGGTCCTTTTATGGGAACATGACCCTACGAGACATGGTGACTCCTGGCTCTATCAAGACATTATTAAACATAAAATTCAAAGGACTCCTAGGCTGAAAAGGACTCTATAAATCTTGATGTTCAATGTCTTCATTTTTACCTATGAAGAAGAGCCAGAAAAGGGAGGTGAATTTCCCAGAATAGGAGCAAACACAGAACTAGAACTGAGTTTCCTGATTCCCTTGTCCCAGACTAAAGACACAGAGCCCTTGGCCTCTGTTCTAGTTTGCTAGCTGCCAGAATGCAAGATACCAGAAACCAAATGGCTTTTAAAAAGGAGAATTTAATAAGTTGCTAGTTTACAGTTTTAAGACTGAGAAAATGTCCCAATTAAAACAAGTCTATAGAAATGTCCAATCAAAGGCATCCAGGGAAAGATACCTTGGTTCAAGAAGGCCGATGAAGTTCAGGGTTTCTCCCTCAAGTGAGAAGGCACATGGTGAACACAGTCACAGTTTCTCTCTCAGCTGGAAGGGCACATGGTGAACACAGCATAATCTGCTAGCTTTCTCTCCTGGCTTCCTGTTTCATGAAGCTCCCCAGGAGGCATTTTCCTTCTTCATCTCCAAAGTGCTGGCTAGTGGACTCTCTGCTTCGTAGTGCTGCAGCATTCTCTGCTCTCTCTGAATCTCTCATTCTCCAAAGTGTTTCCTCTTTTATAGGACTCCAGTAAACCACTCAAGACCCACCCAAATGGGTGGAGACACATCTCCCCTAATTCAGATTAACAACCACTCTAGATTGGGTTACATCTCCAGGGAGATGATCTAATTATAGATTCAAACATACAAGTATTGAATAGGGATTATTCTGCCTTTACGAAAAGGGATTTACATTAAAACATGGCTTTTCTAGGGAACATGCATCCTTTCAAACCAGCACAGCCTCTCTCCTGCCAAGGACTCTCCTGAGCCTCCCAGGGCAAGATTTCCCAAACTCACTCAGGTCATGGCACACAGAGGAAAGAATAATGTTTCTATGACACCACCCCCATTCCGTGGTAAAGGAAGAAGGCTGCCCTGTGCCAGCTACTTGGGGCTCCTGTCTCCCCAGTCCCTGCCTTGCTCCCAGAATATGTGCAACACCCATGCCTCAGCACACTTGCTCTGTGTGTGTGTGTGTGTGTTTCTGGAACCATAGAGTATTGGTTCTGCCTCAGTTTCTGATTGTTTCTAAAAAACCATTAACTATTGAGAAAGCTGAAGGAGACAAAACCCATTCATTCTCCTGCAAAGCCTTATTATAGAAACTTAGTCACACATCCTTTCTTAGATGGAAGGAAAGAAAATCACAAACAGATCAAGTAATTTTCTTAGGTCACATAGGATATTTGTGACAAACCGGAAAGCATCTATCAACTAGACTCACATCTTCAAACAAGGATAAAAAGATAGCCAGCATTAATAGAAATCAGAACAAGTATAAAGAAAATAGAAATTAAGGCCAGAGTACTCCCGTCATATTTAATGGTGGCTTGGCCATTCTCATGCAACACCCATCTGCACAGGCCCTACTTTCAAAAGGTCATCCCAGGAACAAGTTTGGAACTCAACTTTAGGGTTGGTTTAGTATATTCTGTTGAACACTTATTTAAGAGGTGTTAAACAAATAAAGGGAAACAACATAACTCTGTGGGCAAATAATTTTAAAAACCCTTGGTAAACAAAATTAAGCAAGTTTTTGGGTGGTATGACAGTGGCTCAGTAACAGAATTCATGCCTGCCATGCCAGAGACCCAGGTGCCTGCTCATGTAAAAAAAAAAAAAAAAAAAAATTAAACAAGTTGTTGACTGTAGGATTCCACAGAACATCAAAAATGCTAATATGCATTGGCCCTCTCCAAAAATAAGGTAGAGCAAAAAATAGTTTTCTGAATAGATTTGACCATAGAACGCTCTTCACCAAAAATCTAGTTGGTCAAGAGTTTTGCCAAAATGATTTTTTGCTTTTTTTTTTAATTAGGGCAATTTTTAGAAGGAAAAATATGAGAGGATTGTATGGTAGCCCATGACAAAGACTTGGATCTGTCCTGTAATCACTTTTCGAAGAGTGCTTTGAAAACTTGCTTTTTTATTTCTTTGCTTTTGTATATACGTTATACTATACAATAAAAAAATTTTAAAAATTAGGGCAGTTTTTTGTTTACAGAAAAATCATGCAGAAACTGGAGCCTGTATACCTCCTCCATACACCCAGTTTTCCCTATACTTTGCATTAGTATGGTACTTTTGTTACAATTGAGAAAACAACATTATCATAATTATGCTCTTCATTTTAGCCCACTTCTTACATTAGGGTTCACTCCTTGTGTTGTACAGTTCTATGGTTTGTTTGTTTATTCTGCTAACTTATACACAACCTAAAATTTCCAATTTATCCACATTTAAATATACAATTCAGTGGCATTAATTACAGTCACAAATTGTGTCTCCATCACCTACATCCATTGCCAAAAGGTTTCCATCACCCCAAACAGAAAGTCTGTACCAATTAAGCATGAAGTTCCCATTCCTCACTCCAAAACCCTGATAACCTGTATTCTAGTTTCTATCTTTATGAACTTGCATATTCTACTTATTTCATATAAGGAAAACCATATGCTTGGAATGAACAATTGGAAGAAGAAATCAAGGCAAAAATTCCACTTACAGTAGCAACTAAAATAAGCAAATAGCTAGTAATAAATCTAGCCAAGGATGTAAAGAACTTGTGCACAGAAAACTACAAAACATTGCTAAAAGAAATCAAAGAAGACCTAACAAATGGAAGGACATTTAACTTTCATGGATTAGAAGTCAAAACATTGTTAAAATATAAATTATACCCTAAGTGATTTAAAGATTCAATGCAATCCCAATCAAAATTCCAACAGTTTTATCTGCAGAAATGGAACTTATGGAAGGTTACCGAATTAATCGAAAGGTTAAGGGGTCTTATTCTTCCTATAAAAAGAACAAAGTTGAAGAACTCACACTTCCTGATCTTAAAACTTATTACAAAACTATAATAGCCAAAACAGCATGGTGTTGGCACAAGACAAATACATTGACCTTTATAATCAAACTGAAAACTCAAAAATCAATCCTCATACTTATGTCCAATTCATTCTTGACAAAGAAGTGAAGACACTCAGTTGGGGAAGAATAATTTTGTCAACAAATGGTATTGGGAAAACTGGATCTCCATATGTATAATATTGAAGGTGGGTCCAACTCTGAAAGCGAAATCATCGCCCTCCCCGCTATGTGGGACATGATATCCAGGGCTGAAAGTCTCCCTGATGGCATACGAGGTGACTCCTAGGGATGAATCCAGCCCTGGCACTGTGAGATCAACAACTCCATCCTGACCAAAAGGGGGGAAAGAAATGTAACTAATAAAGTATCAGTGGCAGAGAGGGTTCAAATAGAGTCAAGAGACTACTTTGGAGGTTGCTCTTATGCAAGCCAAACCCCAACCAGGACCATTCCAGCCAATCCTAAAGAACACCTAGGACAATATTTAAGATTCCACAAGGGTTCCATGCACTTAAGTAACTTTCCAGAAATATACACCCTCCAGATGGGTCCCTGGACCAGACAAGTCCTGAAACCGAGAGGGCCCAGGCTCTCCAGAATATCACATAGTTCCATCTCCTTACCCCTATTATTGACAGACCCTTCCAATATGAAAAAGTTAGAATGACCATAGCCCAAACACCCCTAAAGAGAGGGATAGAAAGTTCAAAGGTGATGGTGGAGTTATACAGAAAAGATAGGATTTAACAAATGAATATGATTGCTGAATCATTAAATTGATATCTCCTTTAGTCTTCAGTATCTTGGAGCAGCTAGAAGTAAAAACCTAAAGTTGTGAAATTGTAACCCATGCCAAACTCTAAAATATGTTCTACAACTAATTGTGGTGCTGTGCTTTGAAATTCACTGATTTTTTTGTGTATATGTTATTTTTCACACACACACACAAAAAAAGTAAATTGTAATGATTAAAAAAAATCAAACCTCACATTTATGTCCAATTTATTCTTGACAAAGCAGTGAAGACACTCAGATGGGAAAGAATAGTCTCTTCAACAAATGGTGCTGTGAAAACTGGATCCCCATATGTATAAGATTGAAGGTGGATCTCTACCTCACACCATTTACAAAAATCAACTCAAAATGGATCAGGGCCTAAATATAGAACCAGAACTGTAAATATGCTAGAAGAAAACATAGGGAAGCAGCTTTGGGACCTTGTGTTAGGCAATGGTTCCTAGATTTTAAACCCAAAGCACATGCAACAAAAGAAAAAAATAGATAAATGAGACCTCATGAAAATGAAAAACTTTTGTGCAGCAAAGGACTTTATTAAAATGACAACCTACACAATGAGAGAAAACATTTGCAAACTAGATATCTGATAAGGTACATAATGACCTTCTTTATGTGTCACAGTTTTTTACTAAACCTATTTTATCTGATTTTAGTATAGCTACCCCAGCTCTCTTTGGACTACTGCTTGCATGGTATATATTTTTTCCATCCTTTCACTTTCCATATACTTATGTCTTTGAATTTAAAGTGAATCTTATAAACAGCATATAGCTGAGTCATGCTTTTTTGTCCATTCTCTCCATCTCTTCCTTTTGACTGGAGAGTTTAATCTGTGTCCATTTAATGTAACTATCAATAATGCAATACTTTCTTCTGCCATTTTGCTATTTTGCCTTTCTAAGTTTGATACCTATTTTGCCCCTCAATTCTTCCACTAATGCCTATTCTCATATTTATTTGATTTTTTTTTTGTATTATACCATAATGAGTCCCTTCTCATTTCTTTCTGGATATATTTTCATTTATGTTCTTTGTGGTTACCATGGGGTTTAATAGCATAGACATATACAATCACATTTTATTTGACATCAAATTAGCTTCAATAGCATACGTATACACTGCTCCTCTACACCCCCATCACCCCACCTTATTTTGTACTTGTTACAAATTATCTTGCACATTTTATATCCAAGGCCATAGTTTTACCATTAATTTTATGCATTTGCATTGTAGCACCTGTAAGAAGTAAGAAGTGGAGTTATGCGACAAAAAATGCATATAATAATATTGACATTTTATAACTATCCATATGGTTACCTTTGCTGGAAGTCTTGATTTCTAAATGCCACTTTTAATCATTGTCCAATATCTTTCCTTTAATTCTGAAGAACTCCCTTTATCATTGTTTATAGGGTAGGGTTAGTGGTAAGGGATTCCCTCAGCTTTTGTTTATCTAGGAGTGTTTTCATCTCTCCCTAATTTTTGAAAGAAAGACTCACTTGATATAAAATTTTTCTTGGCAATTGTTTTCTCTGAACATTTTAAGTATTTCAACCCACTGCTTCTTACCTTTATGATTTCTGTTGGGAAATCAGCACTTAACGTAATTGATACTCTCTTGTACATATCACATTGCTTTTCTCTTGCAGCTTTCACAACTCTCTTCTTGTTCTTGGCATTCAACATTTTGACCCATATGTGGTGGGTCATACTTCTCTTCAAGCTTATCCTGTTGGTGTTCTCTGGTCTTCTTGGATGTGCATATCTACAACTTTGCTAAGTTGGGGAAGTTTTCCATCATTATTTCTTTGAATATTCCTTCTTCCCCTTTCTTTCCTCTCCTTCTGGGTCTCCCATAATGCATATATTGGTATGCTTCATAGTGTCCCAGAGGTCTTTTAGGCTATTTTCACTTTTTATACACTTATTTAACTTTTTTTCTTGTGAAATATAGCATGTATACAAAAAAAGCAGTAAATTTCAAAGTGCATTTTAACAAGTAGTTTTAGAACAAATTTCAAAGATTGGTATGGGTTACAGTTCCACAATTTCAGTTATTTTCTTTTAGCTGCTCCAAGACACTAGGGACCAAAAAGAAATATCATAACAATGATTCAGTAGTCATAATCATTTGTTAAATCCTATCTTCTCTGATACAACTTCTCCTTCTCCTTTGATCCACTCTTGAGGAATATTTGGGCAATGGCCATTCTAATTTCTTCATGTTGAAAGAAGGTATTGACATTATGGGGTAGGTAGATGCAGCTGGTTGATGCTCCTGGAGAGACTGGTAACTTTGAGTTTTCAGGGTTTATCTGACCTAGAAATCATCTGGAGGTTATAGGTTTCTGAAAAATAAACTTAGCGAGTGAAACTTTTATATAGTCCCAGATAGAGCCCTGGGTATTCTCTAGGGTTTACAGGAATGCTTTTGGCTGGGGCTTGGCACACCATGGCAGCTAGCAATACCTAGTTGAAGCCTGCATAAGAGTAACCTCCAGAATAGCCTCTTGACTCTATTTGAAATTTCTTAGCCACTGATTCCTTATTCTGTTACATTTCTTTTCCCCCTATCAATTTTTTTTGTTTCTGACTCATTTCAATTATCTCCAATTATTATTGGAGTTTACTGATTCTTCTACCAGTTCCAATCTGCTGTTGAAACCCTACTGAGAATTTTTCATTTCAGTTATTGTGGTCTTCACCTCCAATAGTTCTGTTTGGTTCCTTTTTGGGGAGGGGGAGGTGCAAGGTCTGGGAATGTTTGGTTCCTTTTTAAAATATCTGTCTCTTAAGGTGCAACGATAGTTCAGTGGTAGAATTCTCACTTGCCATGTGGGAGACCTAGGTTCAATTCCGGGCCCATGCACTTCCCAAAAAACAAACAAACCAACAGAAACAAACAAACAAAAATTCAACAAATGGTGCTGCAATAACAGGATATTCACATGGAAAAAAGAATGAAATGTGACCCCACCATACAGCATACAAAAAAAAAATCTATTTTTTACTTGATATTCTCATGGTGTTCATTCATTATTCTTCTGAGATACTTTAGTTCTTTCTCTGTATTTTCCCTCATCTCCTTGCTCATATTGAAGATCATATTTTCAAAATCTTTGTTCATTATGTTCACAGTCTGGCCTTCTTCACTGACGTTTTCTGGATTTTTTTATCCTCTTCCTTTGAATAGAATATCATTTCCTGTTTCTTTCTTTATCATGTAATGTTTTGTTGCATACTACACATTTTAATATTTAAAAATGTTAACTCTGGATTTATCCCTGAGATTAAATTTCTTGAGATTTTATCCAGGTGGTGATATGACAGAGCTCTTCTTGAGTGTCAGCAATAAATCTAAGCAAAAAAAAAAACGCTTTTCACAGTATTTGCTCATTGGCTTTGTGTTGGCTGGTGCTTTCCTTCAGAATTCAGTCCTCCTGTCAGGAAGATCAGGCCAAGGGGAATGCAAAGTGCAAGGTTCTCCCCCTCTTTTCCAAGTCTGTCCCTTTTCCTGGGCTTGTGCTTGTTAATCATTTAGGAGTTCCCCTGTTTACAAGAATTTGAATGTCCCTTCCACTCCCCAGGAAGCAAAGATTCTTCCTCACCTGAGAGTTCTTTTGCCTGACTTAAAGCACGTAAGCCTTTGCCTCAGGCCTCTTGACTCATTTGTTTCTTACTCTACCTTTTCTCTCTCAAGGTACTTTTCCCTGGAGGGAAAATTCAGGGAGGGGAAACACTCTGGAGAGGAGTTTCCCATTCGGTCTTTCCTAACTAAAACAAGGGACCCACAAAGGAGCAATGGGTCTGTTCCAAAATGCCCTTTGGAAGAAGAGAAAGAGGCCAGGAAAGGCGGCAGGCACTTCTCTCATGACTCCCCAAAGCACCAGCCCAGAAAACGCAGCCCCTCAATCATCTTCTGCAGCTCTGAGGAAGTGCACTGTCTTTCAGTTTCCTCCATCACCTTTGTCCCTGGTGGATTGGACCTCAGAGTTGGGCACCCATCAATACGAAATAGGTAATCGAAAGTATTTATTAGTGCTTGAAGTGTATGCCCCCAGATCTTGGGGAACTGGGTTTTATGTCCCACTCTGGCCCCAGTACGCTGTACCAGTGCCTTACTGCTGCCTGCCTTGAGGTTGGGGAATGGGTGATGGTTGTCACAGTGAGGAGAACACAATTCAGTGGTATTACTAAACTCTTCCTCCCGCTCTTCACTGTACACTGCACAATGTTCTACTGAACTCTGGAATTTCAAAATAAGTTGGTTCAGACAGTTTCTGCTTGTTTAATAGATGTTCTAGTGGAGGGATTGATTCTTGGAGCTTGCTACTCTGCTGTCTTCCCACAATCCACTCATATATTAATTTTTAACAAAAATTATGAAACGTGAAAAAGAAATCAGTGGATTGCTGGCATAAGGAAAATATACAGATCAACAGAACACAATTGAGTGTTCAGAAATAAACTTTTATATTTGTAGTCAATTGACTCTTGACTAGGGCACCAAAGGTGCACAAATTGGGAAAAGAATAGCATGTTCAACAAATGTTGCCAGATCACTGGATATTCACATGTAAAAGATTAAACTTGCATTCCTACATCACACCATACACAAATATTAACTCAAAATTCTCAAAGATATATGTATAAGAGCTAAAATTATAAAACCCTTAGAAGAAAACAGGAGTAAATATTTGTGGCCATGGGTTAGGCAATGGTTAGATATGACACCAAAAGCAAAAGGGACAAAAGAAAAAAAAATAGATATATTGGACTTCATCATCATTAAAATCTTTTGTGTTACAAATGATGCCATTAAAGAAAGGAAAAAAAATCTCCACAGAATGGGGAAGGATTTATTTTCAAATCATAGATCTGATAAAGAACTTGTATCCATATTGTATAAAGAACTCTTAAAATGCATAGATAAAGAGACAAATAACCTAACTAAAAAGGAGCAAAAGATTTGAGTATACTCAAAAGAAAAAGGTAAGTAAGCAAGAATTGAAAACAATGAAACCTGGCAAAGTAGGGAGAGACCAGTAGATGACACTAATGTGCCTTGCCATTTGGCAGAGGAGCCAAGGATGTTGTCAGCTGGTCTTGAGGAAGAAACCATCACACTGATGATGCCTTGATTTGAACATTCCAATGGCCTCAAACTGTAAGCTAATAAATTCCTTTTGTTAAAAGCCAAGCCATTACTCTTGTGAAGCTTGTGTAGGTAGCTTAGACTACCTATAAGTATGCTTACGAGTTACTTCTTTTGTTGCTCAGATATGGCCTCACTCTCTCTGAGCTGAACTCTGCAAGTGAAATCATTGCCCTTCCCCCTTACGTGGGAAATGACATCCATGGATGAAAGTTTCCCTGGAAACAGGGGAGATGACTTCCTGGGATGAATCTGGTCCTGGCTCTGTGGGATCAACAATTCCATCCTGGCCAAAAAGGAGAAAAAAATGTAACTAATAAAGTATCAGTGGCAGAGAGAGTTCAAATAGAGTCAAGAGACTACTCTGGAGGTTACTCTTATGCAAGCTTCAGTTAGAACTTGCTACCTCTCATAACCTGCCAACCCCCAACCAGGACCATTCCAGCCAATCCTAAAGAACCTAGGGCAATATTTAAGAGTCCACAGGGGCTTCATGCACTGAAGTAACAGAAACCTACAACCTCCAGATGGGTCCCTGGACCAGATAAGTCCTGAAATCCAGAGGGTCCAGCCTCTCCAGAGCATCAGATAGTTCCATCTCCCTACCCCATATTACTGACAGACCTTCCGATATGAAAAAAGTTAGAATGGTCATAGCCCAAACTCTCCTAAAGAGAGGAATAGAAAGATCACAGGTAATAGAGGAGTTATACGGTGAAGATAGGATTTAACAAATGAATATGATTGTTGAATCATTAAATTGATAGCTCTCTTAGTCTCCAATATCTTAGAGCAGCTAGAAGTAAAAACCTAAAATTGTGGAATTGTAACCCATGTCAAACTCTGAAATATGTTCTACAACTAATTGTGGTGCTGTGCTTTGAAATTTATTGCTTTTATGCATATGTTATTTTTTACAAAAAAAAAGAAGGAAAAAAGTCAATTGTGATGATAAAAAAATATGTAAGCCTTCTAGTCTCCTATATTCTGGAGCAGTTAGAAGGAAAAATCTGAGAGGATCATATGGTAGACCATGACAAACTCTGGGATCTGTCCTGTAACTCCTTGTTGAAGAGTGCTTTGAAAACTATTGCTTTTTTATTCCTTTGCTTTGTATATATGTTATACTATACAATAAAAAAGTTTTTTTTTTTTAAAAAAAACCCAAGTCACGGCCTAGCAAGCGCGAACACCAAATGTCAGCTTCTGGGAGGACTCCCTATCATTTATAAGACAGAATAAGCTAGATTGAGAAAAATTGATGAAGAATTTGCCACAGAGCACCTAAAAGCAACAAAATATTTTTAACTTCCCCTACTGTCTACATCTGTCTCATAGACAGTTATTGGGATATCTAATATTTTGTCTTGTTTCTGTTGTCTTATTTAATGTTTTTCATGTTTTATCTTTTCTAATGTTTTGTTGTTTCTAATATTTTCTATTTGTTTTCACTAAAGGCTTTTATAATCTTCTGTTGAGCAGGGGGGAGAAATACCAATGACCAATAAGCACATGAAAAGATGTTAAAAATCACTAGTCATTAGGGAACTGCAAATCAAAAGCATGAGATAACACTTCACAACCACTAGGGTGGCTTTAATAAAAAAGACAGACAATAACAATTGTTGGCAAGGGTGTAGAGAAATTGAAACTGTAATACGTTGTGGTGGGAATGTAGAACTGTAAAGCCACGTCAGAAAAGTGTGACAATTCCTCAAAATAGCATCAAAGAGTTACCATATGATTCATCACTTTTAATTCTAAGTTTATACCCAAAAGAAATGAAAATATATATCCACACAAAACTTATATATGCATTTTCATAGAAGTATTATTATTCATAATAGCCAAAAAATGGAAAAAACCCAAATGCCCATCAAATGATAAATGGATAAACAAAATGTAGTACATCCATATAATGGAATATTATTATACAATAAAAAGGGATGATGTACTGTTACATGCTACATGGATGAACCGCAACAGCATTACATTAAGCAAGAGAAGATTTTTGTGTTGTCACAAAAGACAACATATTATATTATTCCATTTATATGAAAAGTCCAGAATAGGCACTTCTATAGAGAAAGAATCAGATTAGTGGTAGCCCAAGGCTGAGAGTGAGGGGTGGGGATGGAGAGTGACTGCTAATGGATATGGAGTTTCTTTCCAGGGTGACAAAAATGTGCTCATATTAGATGTTGGTGATGGTTGCACAACTCTGTGAATATACTAACAACCACTGAATTGGACACCTTAAATTGATAAATTTTATGATACATGAATTATATCTCAAGAAAGCTATTTTTAAAAAGTAATAGAAGTCAGTCTGACAGTGGCAGAGACACTTCTGGAAGAACCATCGTGATGGCCACCCAAGGAGAGCTCCAAGTTTAATTTAAACTTGTATTGGTTGGCAATGACCATACTGGAAAAACCACATTCATAAAACATCATTTCTCTAGCGAATTTAAGAAGTCTGTAGCTACCTAGGGCTTTCAGGTCCATCCCCTTGTGTTCCATACCAACAGAGGACCTATTAAGCTCAATGTTATAGGATATCGTTGGTCAAGAGAAATACAGTAGACTGAGATGGTATTACATCCCAGCCCACTGCACCATTATTATGTCTGATGTAACATCAAGAGTTACTTACAAGAATGTGCCTAACGGGTGTACAGATCTGGTACGAGTATGCAGCAACAAAGTGGATATTAAGCACAGGAAAGTTAAAGCAAAACCCATTGTCTTCCACTGAAATAAGAATCTTCAGTACTATGACATTTCTGCCAAAAGTAACTACAACTTTGAAAAGCCCTTCCTTAGATTTGTTAAAAAGCTGATTGGCGACCCTAATTTGGAGTTTCTTGCCATGCCTGCTCTTGCCTCACCAGAGGTTGTCATGAGCCCAGCTTTGGCAGCACAATATGAACATGACTTAAAGGTTTCTCAGACAACTGCTCTCCAGATGAGGATGATGACCTGCGAGAAAATGAAGCTGGAGCCCAGTGTCAGAAATCTAGTTTTATAGCCAACTGTCCTATGATGCCAGTGGTGTAGCGTTTGCCACTTTATTATATAGCTAAGTGGAACATGTGCTTAATCTCTGGGATGCTGAACAAGAAGAATGGGCTTTAGAGTGAATGTGGCAGTAAAAAAAATTTCATTATTTGGACCTACATATTTAGCTGCTTTAGAACACTATTGTTTCATTTTTGAGTTTCAAATATAAGACTGCTACAGTCCCATCACAAATATTCAATGGTGAAGTCTTGTCTATTATTCTCATTCCCATTCCTTTTCATTTAGAATGAGAATAAAGTTGTATTTCATATATCAAAAATAATAATGGAAGAGGTTCACACTAATCCAGACTTGTTTATTTGTTTTCCTACCATGCACACACATGCACTGTATCTTACCACGAAAGTAGGAAACCTACACTTCCTTTTGTTACTCTCTTTTAAGAAGTAGCTATAAGTCTCTGAAGTGGCATGTGTAAGCCAATCACACTGCACTGCTCAGCAGCATGATATGGAATCATCTTATACCTGCTACCAGGTGGTAATCAACCCAGGAGTCCACCAAGAGACTCAGCAGATAGAATCACACTTTTTAGACTTGTGATTCTTACACTGGCATTTTACTTTTTTCTCATCCAGCAATCTAGAGCTCTCTTTGACAATTTTTATCTCAAGTACATAATAACTACTAATTCTCAGTAAGTATTTCCAAGTGTACATCCTGTTGGGCTTGTTTTAATGAAAAGAGCTGATTTATTTATAATTAGCAGCATTCACTTGAAATAAAAGTTTTCTCAAATCCTTTAAAGCCCAATTGAAAAGAACCTTCCAGAAAAATGTTTGCATTAATACACTCCTGACTAGGCAATCTTAATTCTAGCTATTCTTTTTATTCTGCATACCAGCAATGCTTATAGACATACTTTGTGTGCTATTAATTTATATTTATTGACAAAGGTCAAATTTTATTCCAATTCCTTCTCCACACACACACACACATGCACACAAATCAATAACAACACAACACTGTAGGATTCTAGTCAATGAACCCTTCTAAGTGCTGTTTTATTGATTATAATGCAGCAAAATTCTATACTCCAAGTAATTTATAATAAAATATCTGTGTTCTCTACAGCTAGTTATGAGGTATAAAGAAAAAAATCCAACACATTGATGCAAATCTCATTTCCCATTCTTATTTGTCCTTCATATGTAATAATCCACTGTTTGTGGCACAAAGGGACTCAAGTGGCTTTAAAATATGGTTGTAAATTTCTCACACTCTTCTTATTGCAAATAGGGTCTATGGCCACCTCTATGAGTATGAATGGGCTTATGACTGCTTCAACCAATTAACTATGGTGGAAGTAATGCTTTGGTATTTCCAAGGCTAGGTCATAAAAGATCATGTGGTTTTCACCCTCTTCTCTGGAACACCTGCTCTTGCAACTCTGAGCTGCCAACAGAAGTAAGATTATCTTGGGGCTGCCATGTTGATGAAGAAGCCCAGGCCTCATGGAGAGATCACATAGAGATGCTCTGATCCAGCTAAGCTCAGCCTTTGAGTCATCCCAGCCCAAGAGCCAGCATGTGGAGTGCCAAATGATTCCAGACCATAGCCATCTTTTTTCATTATCAATTCTTTATTATTTGGGGGCCATTCTTTTTCCTTTAGCCAAAAGACTAGCAGTGATATTATATGCTCATTGTAAATGAAGAGTTCTCCCATAAAATCAAGTCAACACTTTTTACTTTTGATGAAATGATATGGTTTCTACCACTGAGCAAACTGCAGTGCCTTCTTCCTTTGGTCCTCAAAGATTTCTCAGATTGCTTTCCTCCAAAGTCTTGGCTCTGAATCCAGCATCCCAGCAATGATTTCCTCTCCAAAATAATGGGCAATTTGTGCTGATTTTTTATAATATGGGCAAAGTCTCCTTGGAAGGCAAAATCCACAAAGAAGCAAGGTAAACCTCTGGTACAGACTTTCTGATATCTTTTGAAGAAAGATCAATTAATTTCTTGTTCATGGACCACTCTTCATCAGATTCCAGTATAGCATCCTTAAAACAGATGGGAACCATATCACCCCCTTCCTTCAGGAGAGGAATGCATTCATAAACCATATAATACTGTTTCTTCATGCTCATGTTAACTTCCAAAAATTGTAGTCCAATCTTTATTTTCAAACATCTTTACCAACAATTTTCTGAACATCTGAATTTCCTCCCAGAGGTCCTCATTCAATAAGGTGCTCTATGGCATTGCAAAGGGACTATCAGGCAGAGCCCCTTCGTAAGAGAAAAAAATTAGAGTTATCAAAACAATACAGACATTTTTCCATTTGTGCAGTAGGACTCTGATGTTCAACAATAACTTTTTTCCTCTGGTTCACATCTTCTTCACAAAGACATTCTCTCTCAGCTGCTTTAGAGATAAACATGTCATCCAGAATATAAAAACCTCTATCTGTTTTCCCAAAGACTTAAATGCCATTCTCAAAAAAAAAGCCTGTTTTGATGTTCTGTTGTCCCCATTTTTCATTTTTTACTAACTCATTAGGCTTAGATTATAGTCATCATGAAAGCTTCTGACCCTCTCTTTTTTCCTCATGAGTTGGAACCATCTGTCTCCTTGGTCCTTCTCTTTTGGATTCCAGAGATTTTCCTGTGAATTTATAGGCCATACTCTCCCAGACTGATCTGTTTTAGCAAGGATCATTTCTTGCTGGTCTTCATTCTCTTCCCCAGATTTTTGGAATGATATCTGTATTACAGCTTTTTTAAAAAAATTTATTTGGTTTTTCAAGTAGGGCAAAAAGTTGTTCAGTTAATTCCATATTTCCCATAAATTTCTGCTTTGAAAATCATGACACCCAACTTGTTTTTCTTATCAGCACTCAGATTGTAGATGGACTCATTATCTGAACTCCTTCCAGAAAATGAAGACTTTGTGTTCTGCAGATACTCTTTCTTCAGAGAATCATCTCTCAAGCTTCCATCTTGTGATTTTCCTCTTGTATGTTTTGAAATGTTTCTGGAGTCAACACTGCGATTGGTTTCTAATGGCTTTTGATTTGAATGTATTTTGTCTCCTTCTGTTTTAGGCTGCTGGGCTGCCAAAAGCAGTATACCAGAAATGGGTTGGCTTTTATAATGGGGATTTATTATATTACAAGCTTTCAGTTTCAAGGCTAAGAAAAATGTCGAAATCAAGATATCATCAGGTAATGCTTTCTCCCCAAAGACCAGTTGCCAGTGATCCTGGATTCCTCTGTCACATGGCAAGGCACATGCCTGTGTCTGCTGGCCTCTCCCTTCTTTCCCAGGTTTTGTTCCTTTCAGCTTTTTGCTTCAGTGGCTTTCTCTCTCAGCTTCTATGACTTTCTCTCTGTTTTCATCCTGTTTATAAAGGACTCCAGTAAAGATTAAGACCCACCTGGTGCATGTCTCAACTGAAATAATCTAATCAAAGATCCCATCCACAAAAGATTTACACCCAAAGGAATGGATTAGCTTTAAGAACTTGATTTTTCTGAGGTCCATTCAGCTTCAAACTACAGTACCCTCTCTCTGTCAGAGGGACCCTGTAATAATAAACTTCCCTTGTTTTCTCGGCAGGTTTTCAAAAGCCATACCTTAAAGAACCCTCTAAAATCACTGTTAAATATGAATTCAATGGTTCAGAATTTCTGCCCTTGATGTGAAATGACAACTCTTCATCAACAGAGGTTCTTAAGAATTTGGATCTCAAATTTATAAGAGAAGAAAACTTGCTTTTACCTTAGATTGGATTCTCTTCTACATGTTTCTAAAGGCCCAGAGCTATTACCTTTTTCTCCATCAATAAACACATTTTATTGATTTTCTTGCAATACCTGTTGTACAGTTACTATCCCTTGAACATTTATTATAATTTACCAAGTCTGATTTTCTACTTCCTTGACTATTTTGTGTTTTATCTAAATATGTTTGCTTCCTCCACCATTCTCAACTATAATTTTCTTTTATGGATGCAGTTTTTTAGCTTCTGCTAATTTCAACTGAAATATTTCCATTGATCCATATCTTTTGTCTACAATGTCCTCAAATTTTCTATTTTTTGTATCTCAGCTTGTTCCTTCATTCTTTCATATGACTTTCTTAGCCAGCTTAATCCACCATCTTCAACTACTGAAACTTTAGTAACTGATGACACATTAAAACCTTCTGGTAGAATACCTGTTCCACCATCCTTCCAGTATGAATTCTATTGTCTTTCCAACAGTCTGAACTATTCAACTGCTTGGGTTTTCTCTTGCTCCATTTTCCTTAGAGTTTCTTTATCAGCTTTGAGTGATGATCATGGCACAGTTTTAACAGATATAAAATCAACAGTCATCCATTCATCCTTCTGAATAACTTGATCATCTTTTTCTGACTTTTTGTCTTTCAGTTTCCAGGCTTTTTCTTTGTTAGGAGTTTGGGATGGAACAGCCTCGACTCCCTCATCTTCAGAGCTTGATGAGCTATCAGCTAACTCATTCTCATATTTCTGTTTCTTGCTCTTTTTCTTCTCTTTACTTTTTTTGATGCTTGTCTTTTTTTTTTTTCTTCTTCTTCTTCTTTTTCTTCACAAAGTGCTCCTGTGAGAATTATTTAATTTACTCATCCACATCAGGTAGCATCAATATATCTTCACCCCAAAGTTGCTTCAGTTTTTATGCTTTTCTTCCTTTTCAAAATTGGCTTTAGCCTGCTACAAAATTTTAGTCTTGGAAATCCATTTTCTGTTCTTCATGCTCTTCAGTATTCTTCTCACTTTCAAATCTGCCACTGGCAGCCACCATAGTTGCTATAGCCCCTAGCCATTTTAATCTCAGCTAAGGTACCTGGCATTATGGAGCAGAAACAAATCATTTCTGCTATGCTCTATCCAAATTCCCAAACCATAAAATTCATGAGCATAAAAAAAAAAGAGGTTGCTGTGTCAAGCCACTATGTTTTGGGTTGTTTTATTATACAACAAAAACTGAAGGGCTTATGAAGGGGATCTCTCCAGTCCAATATTACATGTATGATGCTGTAAAGAGATTAACAGGCCAGTAACTGCTTTATTAGCTTCCTAGGCCTGCCATAACAAATTACTGGGTAGTTTAAAACAACAGAAATTTACTCTCTTACAGTTCTGGAGGCTTAAAGTCCAAAATAAGGGTGTTGGTAGGACCATGCTCCTACAGGTTTTCAGGAAGAATCATTCTTTGCAATTTCATAGCTGGCCGTCTGTGATGGCTTGAAGCTGTATAAACCCCCCAAAAAGCATGTTCTGGACTCTAATCCAGTCTTGTGGGTATAGACTCATTGTAAGAACCCTTTAATAAGGCTACTTCAGTTAAAGTACGACCCACCTTGAACAGAATGGGTTTTAATCTTCTTATTTGAGTCATTTATAAGAGAATAAAATTTAGAAAAAGAGAAAATGTCTCAGAAGAAAGGAGCTGAAATTAGCAAAATATGGAAGAGAAGAGAAAGAACAGAAGACGCTACCGTGTACTTTGCCATGTGGCAGAGGAGCCAACGTTCACTGGCAGCTGGTTTTCAGGAAAAAAGCATTGCCTTGATGATGCCTTGATTTGGACATTTTCTAAGCGCCAAAACTGTAAACTAATACATTCTATTGTTTAAGCTAACCCACTTCATGGTATTTTCTGGAGAAGCCTGTAAAACTTAAACACCATCATTAGCATCCTTTGACTTGCAGTTGCATCGTTTCAATCTCTACCACCATTGCAATATGGCCTTCTTCCCTGTGTGGTGTTGGTTTCCAAATCTTCCTCTCCTTATAAAGACACTAGTTATTATATTTGGGACCCACCCTAATCCATATGACTTCATCTTAACTTGATCACATCTGCAAAGACCTTATTTCCAAATATGGTCATATTCCCAAGTACCTGGAATTAGGACTTGCACATGTTTTTTGGGGGGACAGACAAAATTCAATCCACAACACTGTCCTACAGTACTTTTAAGATCTGTTTAAAGATACTACCTTTGTTAATGGAATTCAGGTCCATTTGCTACAAAGAAAGAATCAGAGTTTTTGCAAAAGTTTTTATAATTAGACAGGGTTTTTAATTTGCTGAGCATTCTTCAATTATTTATGGATGGCTCTTTAATTTTTCCAACTCAGTTTAGGTGCTTAGAAACAAAGAAATGTCTTCTTTTACTTTTGTTCTCAAATCCTTCCACAGCAACTACAATAGGGCTTGGCATCCTATGGGGGAGGCCGCCAAGAACTCATCAGAATTAATGGTGAGTAAGATTTGGGATGGTTAGTTACTTGGTTTTACTTCTGTCTGCCCCACTGCTTTTAATTTGCAGAAGCCATATTGTGTAAGAAGAAGGCGAGTGAAAATGCCTAGGCTTGAAAATCAGAAGACTGAGAGTTAAATCACGATGCTCTTAATTGTTCTGTGATCTTGTCAGGTTCCAAGTGCTCTGAATCTTCTTTCCCTCTCTAAGAATTGTGGTTAATAATTCATTGCAGGATTGTTCTGAAGTTCAAATGAGTGATATAGGTTTAAAAAAAAAAACTTTGTAAAATTTAAATCAGTGTGCAAATATAAGTACAGCATTATTATCTCATGTGCATTTGCATAAATTACATCATCTTTAGACCTCCATGAAATGGGGATAATTACAGTTATTACCTCTTGCTTGGATTACTGAAATATCTTCTGTGCCATTTTGAAAGGATTATGTAACCTAAAAAAGCCATGTTTTAATCTTCATCCATCTTTTAATGCCTATTCAGCTCTGTAGGTTGGAAAACTGATTAGATTATCTCCACAGAAATGTGGCACACCCAATTGTGGGTATTACCCTTTGATTAGAGGGAGATGTGACTCCACCCATTCCAGGTGGGTCTTGATTAGTTTTCTGGAATCCTTTGAAAGAGGAAACATTTTTGAAAAAAAGCTCAAGAGCCATGAGAACCATGAGAGCTCGTACAGCCAGAGACCTTTGGAGATGAAGAAAGAAATGCTCCTGGGGGAGCTTCATGAAGCAAGAAGTCTGGAGAGAAGATGGGTCCCTGGACCAGATAATTCCTAAAACCTAGAAGGCACAATGTCATGATCAGGTTCATGTGTCAACTTGGCCAGGTGGTGGTGCTTGGTTGTTTGGCCAGGCAATTACTGTCCTGTCCGTTGCTGTGAGGACATTTCATGGACTTAAATCATGACCACATTGGCTGCATCCAAAGCTGATTCCATTTGTAATCAGCTAAGGGGAGTGTCTTCTGCAATGAGTAAAGCTTAATCTAATCACCGGAAGTCTTTTAAGGAGGATTCAGAAGAGATAGTCACTCTTCCTGCTTCAGCCAGCCAACCTCTCCTGAGAGTTCATTGAGGACCTTCACCAGAGCCAGCTTGTGGCTTGCCCAACAGACCTTGGACTCTACATTCCCACAGTTATGGGAGACAATTTTATAAACTTTATATTTGTGGATATCTCCTGCTGATTCTGTTTCTCTAGAGAACCCTAGTTAATACACACAGCCACTCCAGAACATCAGCTAGTTTCATCTCCTTACTCCATATTATTGACAGCCCCTTCCAACATGAAAATTTTTTAATTGTCATAGCCCAAATACCCCTAAAGAGAGGGATAGAAAGATCAAAGGTGATGGTGGAGTTATACAGAGAAGGTAGGGTTTAACAAATGAATATGATTGCTGAATCATTAAATTGATATTTCTTTTAGTCTCCAGTTTCTTAAAGCAGCTAGAAGTAAAAACCAAAAATTGTGGAATTGTAACCCATACCAAACTCTGAAATCTGTTCTACCACTAATTGTTGTGCTGTGCTTTGAAAGTTATTGCCCTTTTGTATGTATATATGTTATTTTTCACAAAAAAGAATAAAAAAGTCTACTGTGATGATAAAAAAAATATTTATTCTTCCTAGCCTCCTATATAAAGGAAAAATCTCAGATGATGGTATGATAACCTATGACAAACTCTGGGATCTGTCCTGTAACTACTTGTTGAAGAA